>VZTG01002008.1:20208-72659 GCA_013397845.1 Melanocharis versteri | reverse complement strand
GTGGCACACAGTCTGTATGGCTGCAAGAAGGGAAGAATTTCATAGTATAAGCATAGGTGGTTAATTTGATATCCTGCCCAGCCTGCAGCTGCCTCTACAGAGCAGTGCAAGTGCCTCGTAAGTCTTTCATTAATTGTCATGTTGGTGTCTTGAAAATCTCAGGACCCCACAATTGCCTATAAATACTTATGTTCAGACAATGAAATTCCATCCTGGGAAGTTATAGTCAGTGAGCTTGAGTTGTGTGGGGAAAGAAGGGCCCAGAACCAGTGATAGCCCTATTACACCTCCAGATTCTGGGAAACCACCACTCAGAGATGAAGAGATTAAAAGTAGGATTTCTGAAAGCAGTACAGCTGGATTATGTTCTCATTGAATTCATTGGCAGATATCTTTAAATGCAGAATTTTTTTCTCCTACTACCTATCACATTTCATTCAGTACATGAATAGTGAATCCAATCCTCAGTCTGCCTGTCTTCCTTTCTTGCATCACCGACCTGCTCACCCCATGAACGAACAGTATTTTGTCCCATGGTGATTTCCTAACTTATAGGAGCATCCCAGAAACTTCTAACAAATTACTTCTTTGTGACAATGTATTTGATTCGTGTAGCATTGTTTTGGTAGCAGGTAGGCTACAGGGGTGGCTGCTGTGAGACACCGCTAGAACCTTCCCTGATGTCCAACAGAGCCGATGTCAGCTGGCTCCTAGATGGGTCCACTATCCAAGGCAAAGCCCATTGGTGATGGTGGTAGCACTTCTGGGAGAATGTATTTAAGAAGGGGCAAAAAAATTGCACAAAAAATCTGCAGATAAAGCAAGGCATGAGATACAACTCTGCTGACACCAAGGTCAGTGAAGAAGGAGCGGAGGAAGTGCTTCAGGGACTGAGCAGAGACTCCCCTGCAGCCTGTGGAGGTCTGTGCTGGAGCAGCTTGTGGAGAATCGTAGCCTCTTAGAAAGACTCAGTGGAATTTGTGGAGGACTGTCTCCCATGGGAGAGACCTTCACACTGGAGCAGGGGAAGAGTGTGAGGAGTCCTCCCTCTGAGGAAGGAGTGGCAGTAACAACATGTGATGAACTCCCATTTCTCATCCCCCTGTGCCATTGGTGAGGAAGAGGCAGAGAAAATAATGAGTGAAGCTGAGTCCAGGAAGAAGGGAGGGGTGGGGGAAACATGTTCTATGGTTTAGTTTAATTTCTCACTATCCTCTTCTGATTGGTATTTAATGAAAGTGTTTTCTCCAACCTGAGTCTGTTTTGGCTGGGATGGTAACTGGTGAGTGATCTCTCCCTGTTCTTGTGTTGACTGTGAATCTTCTGTTATATTTTCTCTCCCTTGCCCAGCTGAATAGGGGAGGGATAGAATGGCTTTGGTGGTCACCTGGTGCCCAGTCAAGTTCGAACATATCACAGAAATACTACTTCCTGGTAATTTAATAAACTACAGCATGTCTCTTCTAAAACCGCCCTTTGTGTGGACAGTAAAAGCAAAATATATGACTGAGTAGTAGTAGTAGTAGTAGACTCATGTGATGAGACCCACTTACACTGAGCAAGATAATCTTTGTTTTCTTACATTGTCTTTTTTGGATCCTTTCTTTTTGTCTTTTCTTAGACATGGGCAGAAATTGTCTTCTTATTTATCTGTCAGCACCAAGCTATAAGGTCTTATCATAAGTAGGGCTGGTAAGTGCAATGTAACAAAAAAGAATTGTCTTCATCGACTTCTGAAATGTATAGTCATTACAATTCCCACTCTGAGGATTTTTCCAAGCCAAAACCCTCATATTCTGATATTTAGGTGGTGACCAGATAAATTCTGGACTTTTTAACAGGATGTGGAAATAATCTCAATTTCTTTGCTGCATGTAGGCTGCAAAAACATGACCCTGGGCATACTCTACAAAACTTTTGCTTCCTATTGAAGTACTGCCAAAGGCCGTAATGTGTATTACAGAGGGAGGACAACTGATTAGCTCTATTAATTTACATACAGAACAGTCTTCCTTTCACATGCTTATTAATAGAAAGATTACTAGTGTAATTGACCAAATCCACTCAGCACAATTAAACTGGATTTTAAGGGCTTTGATGTACATCACTGTAAGCAAATGAAGCAACAGTTAAATCCCCAATTAACACAAAGAAAATATGAGACAGGATTTTGTATCATTTCATTGCAAGCAAACAGAAAGAGAATAAATCCCCCCTCTGTAATGAAGTTTACACCCTACAACAAGCAAAACCAATTTAAAGCTATTGTAAATCTTAAATTATTCATTTCATTCTCAATAGGTCATTAAAAAGCTGCTTCTAGCTTCTAACATTTGAGTATGGTTCTTGGTTTATGGCAAAGAACGCAAAAGGGAAGGAAAGAAATGGAAACCCCAAAGGAATCTAAAAGTTGAAAACAACAGAATGAGCAAAACAAAGCTGAAGGTCTTTTTATCCTTGGGATTTTCAGAGTGGCTTGAGAGGATTTACTGGGTGTATTGGACTCCAGTGCTTTTAGCTTGTTAAAAAACCTAAAGGATCAGCAATAACCCGGATACTGTCTTAGTGACCCATATGCTGAGGGTATGTAAGTAACATGCATGCTGCTGTGACTTATACTGGTAGGACACTCAGGACAGATTAACACTTGTAGAGCATGGTGTTAACATCATAAAAGCTTGCTCATATCAATCACTCTGCTTTGCTCTACAGAGGAACATGCTTTGTGAAATCATGCACCTTCTGGAGCTGGTGTTGAATTTCGATCCCCGGCTGATCAATCTGACATGAAAACTTTATTTTGTTACCTACAACTTTCTTTCTTGGCCATGAGACATAAGAATTGGTCTAGCATCTATCTCTTTACCTTCCTGCCTGAGTGCCTCACAGAACCTTCTTGGTACTTGCCTGGAAGTATCTCTCATTCTCTGGTTCATTCAGATGAATTGCACCCCAAAAAATGACTATGTCTTTCCAGCTACAATGCAGGGAACCTGGCATGAGTACAAGTGTAAATATTTTCTCTGTCTGAAATAGGAAATTATATCCAGGTTGTGTGCCAGCCTATTATGAAGTCCTCAGTGGCAAAATCCCACTCTGGAACAGTTTGAAATTATCTACATTTTCCATTCTCTTTGTAGCACTTACTTCCTGTCTTACTCTTTGTCTCCAGCTTCCTGACAAAGGAGCTGGGATAAATGTTCCTGAGTATTTCTGCTGGCTCGACAGCTCAATGAAAGTATGATGAACCTTTTGAAGAGCCTTTTTTCCTTTATACAGAAATCAAACTAATCTTATATTAAAGCCTTTATCACAAAATAAAAGAATTGCCACATGGAGTTAATCAGGAAGCACTGATCTATTTTTAATTCACAGTCTACTTGAAATCATGTTAAATTGCAAGGATAGATTAAACTCTAGATAAAAGCATCTACATTTGTATCTACCTACACGTATCTTCATGTGTCTTGGGTGCCAAATCTGCCATTGCTATCAGCGAATCCTGGAAAACAGTTCTGCTGGCCATGAGTAATAATAATGTTGTATAATCTAGAGTGGGATAATTTCTCCAAGACTCTTAGTTACATTAACTAGAGGATAGGCTAGAATACAAGGAGAGCTCAAAACTTCTGTTCACTGGCAGACATCTACACATAGATAATTCAAGCTTCTTACTTTACAACTGAATTTCCTACTACTTGAAAACCCTCAGCTAAAAGGAGCTCACATACTCCTGAAGGTCAGATTTTCATGCATATTAGCAGTTCTAAATATAGATTATAAAGAGGTTCAGGGTGTTCCCCCACCAATTCATGAAGATGCACATAATAAGTTGCTGCTGCTTTTAGGTCTCTTGCAAACAAACAAATTTTCAAGTAGGTAGTTTATTAAAGAATGAATAATTTTTTTTGTCTATAAAAACAGCACTGAAAATAGAAGGACTGGTGTATGGAAAGTTTAATTATGATTTAAGTGGATTATGCTGAAATGTTTGTTGTTCAGAAAATTACTTCATGATGGTAGATGTAATTTCCTTCAGCTTTCTTACTCCCTGGTAGCAATTGTGATTGAATTGACTGCAAAACAAATCCGTCTGAATAGCTGACTAACTCTGCATTATAGATTGGTTACTAGCACTCTGGGATTCTTCCGTAGTGAATTTACAAGATGAACTGTATGGAACACGGATTTAAATACCCTTATTCAGCCAAGGTTTTTACTTTTTGTCTTTAACATGCTATTGGGCACCTAATCAGTGAATAACTTACTGGCTTTTGCAAAAAATGCTTGCCATCTATCATCCCAGTTTCGAACATAAACGAGTGGGTCTCCAAGTAACCTGATCTAGTGGAAGACATTTCTGCTCATTGCAAGGTGGGTTGGGCTAGATGGGCTCTAAAGATTCCCTTCCAACCCAAGGTATTCCATGTTTCTATGATTCTATGATAAGTAAAAGGAAAGAAATAAAGAAATTGTGTTCATAAACATATCCCAACCAACAGAGAGGAAGGTAAAGTTTTCCTTCCAGATTTCAAGGTGTCTGGAGAAGGAATAAAATAGAGGGTTTTTTTATTACATCATTTGGTTTTCTAATTTAGGAATCACCAGGATCCACACTTATGTCAAGTTAACTTTATAACTCTTCAATATTTACTATGATTACTTTTTTATCTATGTTAATTTTTTAACCTGAGCTTTTGTTCCATCCTAGCTACTTAGAAGTCCTAAGTGAAACTGTTTAAATAGCTGGGCTGTAACCTTCATCCAAGTTTAAGATTATGTCAATGACATTGTGCTTGCCATATGAGCCGTCTCGATTTCCCATTGCACTTGGGCAGGATGACTACTGTAGGTCACTTCCAACTGAAATATTCTATTCTTTTCTATTCTATTCTATTCTACAATCCAGCATGATCTGTTTGTATCATTAGTTAATCTTTAAGCACTAATTTTTCATATCTATGTGTGAAGTATAATTATGACAACTTCACTGTGATCTGTAGAATTTTTTCCCATTTGTATACTTTCATGAAGGCCACTCAAATTTACCCCAAATGAGCATATAACTGTAAAAGATTGCTACTGAAACCAAAATTGCGCTGTACTGTCTGCTGGTATAATCAGAAAATATTTGAGAAGGGAAGGAAACATTATGTCTCCATTTGAAATTGCAGTTTTTTGCCATACTTTTGTATATTATAATTCTTATTTATGTGCCCTATTAGGTTTTTGGCATCAGGCAAAAGGTAACACTGGCATTTTTGAAAAGTAGGGTTATTGACAAAGAGTCTGTGAGAAATTTAGAAGTTAAAGCCTTATCAACAGAAAACCTTCTTATCCATTTCCATAACTTGCATGTTTTTAAAATTTTCTTCTGCTGTTTTATCAGGTTCTGTGTTCTCCAGTTGTAGACAAAAAGGACACCACGCCAAACCTTATTTTCACCAAAGTGTTAGTGAGGCAGGTAATGGAATAATTTATCATATTTTGCTATTTATAAAAGATCAAATGATTATGAACTCTCAGATGAATGTATTATCTAAAATCCTTTTTGCATTTCCTCAAAGAAAGCATCACAGTATGATAGATCCCCTGTGTCTCCTTATTAGCCAGAGAATTGAATTCCAGATGTTGTCTTCAATAACGCATGAGGGAAATAATAATTATTTTCAAAACTAACTCTCAACCTGTTGCCAGTCATGGCAGCTGAAGTAGGCAGGTGTACTTTCTTCCTCATGCCCCCTCTTGAGTGTGTGGGTCCCACTGTCATTGCTGAGTCCATCGTGTTTCTTACGCTGTGACACAATCCTCATGAAAAATTGCAGACGAGGATTAAAGGGATGATCAAATGAATACATGATCATCCTTCAAAGAGCAAGCTTACCTCAAAAGAGGTCGTGCTGTTGAATTTCACATTTGCAAAGGGCCCACTGTAAATCAATCATCCTTGGGTTATGACGAGGCAGATGAAGGTCGCAGCCTTTAGTTTGTTGTTGGTTCAGTCAAACCAAGTCCCAGTATGGACTGGAGCTATCTAATGACCAGATGCATAAATTAATATTCTCCTATATCTAAAATTCTAAGAATTAAAAGCAATCATTGTTAAAATGAGATTTAAAATGAGAAATAACAAGCTATTTTTTAGGAAAAATTGTAAGATTAAGCAGAGATAAAGATAAGACAGAGGTTAAAGAAATAAAATAAAACGTCGGGGATCACAGACAGAAGAGACACACATTAAAATATACAATCCACAACAGTAGTCAGACTCTCCCGATGGCAATTTCACATCTAGTAGTCAGAAGTCAGACTTGCCATAGGATATAGGTGTGCCTTCAACAAACTATTCATGTGGGTCTCCGGATCCTTCTGCTGTGCTCTTCCTCCTTTCCTAGTGTCCTCTGCTATTTCCACTCTGCAAGGCAGATGCCTCATTGCATAGAGTAGTGAACCTTTGGGATGCCCAGACCTGGACTATTTCTGGAAGAAGGAGGACCTGACAGGCAATGATGACCATCAGTCTTGCCAACAGACACCAAAACACAGCCTTTCCCATAATGTGCCAAGGTTATCACAGTTGCATAGAAATCAGATACTCAATTAATCTTTTTTGGTGGCAGATAGCTGAGAACAGTGACTCTACAAAAGGTCAGTGCTTCTAGGATTCAAGACGGAAATTCCTTTACAGTATAGAATCATAGAATCATTTAGGTTGGAAAAGACATCTAAGATCATCAAGTCCAATCATTAACCCAGCACTGCCAAGCTCACCACTAAACCATGTTCCTAAGTGTCACACCTATACAACTTTTAAATACCTCCAGGGGTGATGCCACAACCCTACTGCCACTCTTTCCTTGCATATACCTTCTGGAGAGTGAGATGGCAGAACAAGGGACCTTGCTAGGACACCATCCCTCTAACACTGGCGTGCTACCCCCAGGCTTATCTCTAGTGGCCCTGTTTTTATCCCTTTCCCCCTTGATTTCACACTTAATCTCTTTGATTATTGGTCTGTGTGACTGTATGTGACTATGCATGTAACGAGGAGGCCTGTCTCTCTCTGAAGAGAATAAGGACCTTCTTCCATTCCACATTAAAAGCAGAAGATGATCTCACTGTGGTCATGGTGCAAGGCTTAGTCTCACTGCACAGGCCCAGGAGAATCCCTGTACAGTCAATCCACATGTGAACACTAGGTATGAATTGCCATGGTCAGTGCACCTTTGCAGATCCAGTTTCAGAGCCAGTGGCTGAGCAGCTGGCTGGCAAGGTCCCTTCAAACACAGGTCTCTGCCCCTGAGTGGCATCAGTCGCAGACTTTTCTGTCTTGCTGACGTTGTGAGTCTCCTTTTCAAACGTGGGCTGTGGGCACAACTTATTTTAATGGCTACCAGCTCTCTCCTTTCTCTCTTTCTGTGTGAATAGCTTCTTTGAAGCAGTTCTCCAAGTCTGTGTCGTTTTGCCCTATGCATGCCCGGCACAAGAGTAGGCTGCAAGGTCAATCCCTCTTTGCAGAAGTCTCTTCTCAGATATTTTTGGATTAAATTCCAATTCTAAGCAACCTGATTTTACTCCTGTCCTTCAGATACCTCGATTATTTCTTTTTCAGCTTTCTTTCATTTAATGGAGAAGATTGGTACCCTGTCCATGATGGCATACATAGTGCCTCTCCCTGTTAACCTAGGGACATTTTAAGAGCTTAAGTGATTTCAAAGCTGACTTTGGTGAAATGGGGAAATGAGAAAAGAAACCCAACAAAACCAAACCACCACACCATGACGAAATGCATGACCGATAAGGGAATTTTGAACTGCACATCCTCAATTTGTCATTCAAGTGCCTGAGATTTTGTGATACATGTGGCCCTCTGTCAGGGGATCCCACAACCACAGGGAGTTATTAACAAAGAGCTTGCCATCCAGTAGTACAAATGATGGTCAACTCATCAATATTATCCCTGCATACCACCATGGTCTACTTGTTTTCAGAGATAATATCCTTTTTATTTATTTGCTTTTCACTTCTGACTTTAACTACTTTAACAACAGTTTAAAAAGGAACTGGAATGTTTTGTTACAGGAGTAGACAGAGTATATTTTCCTTCTAAAACTGGGATTTAGAGAGGACTCATGCTTTCTGGGGATTTCATAAATCTGTGTCTTGGCTCCTCTTATACATTCAGACACTGGGCGGGCTGCTGGAAGTTGCAATGACATTGATCACTTTGGCCATGCCCTTGAGAAGCAGGAGAGTGCTGTTTCGGTCCTTCATCTTTTCATTTGCCCTATCTGGTTTAATTTGAAAGGTGCCTAATGACAGCTTGTTTTTCTCTATGGATTCCCACTTATATACTATGGGTGCTTTGCAGGTTCTGGGTTATGCAGATCTACTGCAGTCCTGTGAGGTAAGTACTATTATCACTATTCAAAAAGGACAGGGGATGAGGAAATTAGGTCCAATTTGTGACCTGACAAAGATCATGTTGAAGGTCTATAGAATAATTTAGAATGGAAAAAAATGTCTTCCAGAGTATGAGTTCTTTGTCTTTAATACGGCATGGATCTTTGACAAATGCAAATAACTCTCTAATGAGCTGAGGATCATTCCAGCTTTTGAAACAGAGAGAGTGTCCCGGTGAATCAGGCTAGTCCTCCATCTCACTCAGAAGCCTGTCTCTAAAAATTACCTTTGAGGATCTAATTCAGAAGCAGACACTCTTCAGCAGGATTTTTACTTATCCAATCACTAGGAGAAGAATACTCCAAAACTTTTGTGATGAATAAATATCTGAAGCAAAGTTTTGTGATGAATAAAGATCTGAAGCATGACTATTTTTTCCAGAATTTTTGTTTGCTTTTAACTGTTACTGTTACAAAGTTGGATTTTAATGCTACCAGCTCATATCCAACCAAAGCAGCTCAGTAACTATCATTGGTGGCAACTATGAACACATACTCAGATGTGTTAAAGACCCAACGATAAATCTGAATTCCTAAATTTTACAGTCCATCCTTGAAGTATGTACTTATTCATAGCTTTCGCTTGTCAGAAGGCTCCTGCTCTCATAAGGATGAACTTCTGTCTCAAATCCTCTGTATTCTTCCAGGCTTCCTACTGGATGTGAATCAACCTCAGAAGAAATCTGCACGGCTGTGATCTGTCTACAGTTTAACTAAAATGTCATTGGAGGATCCAGAAGTGCTCCACTTCTCAGACACAGCAGCATTATATAGCTTACATATATTGTTCCCCTGTTCAAGAAGCGTTTTTCTTTGGGCAAGGCTAAAACTGTGCAGGGATCTCTTACAGGACACAAAGATTCTTTTTCTGCTCCCAGTGCCAGGTGCATTTGTTCAGTTGTCAGTCTTTAATGTGAAACGAGAGAAATGTGCACCTAAAAACAGTAACAAACTCCTGCCAGTGATAACCTCTCCCCTGAATACATTTGTCAGACTAGATAGTAGCAGTGAGAATAAACTTTTAGTCATGCTGTTTAATGCAGTGCTGGTAAGTTCTATAGAGCAGAAGGTTGTTTCTACCTTTTCTCCATACCACCCAGCTCAGGAAGGACCACTCTGACAAGTGAATCTAATCCATAGCTATGCATACATTTCGTCTCAATTAAGAAAGATCACATTGTAGCCTCCTGAGGACTCTGGTTTTAATGTATTAAAAGAGATATGATTTTTGAACTTGGTATAAACCAATGTGATTTTGCCCCATCAATAATATACCACGTGTAAATTAATGTCTGAATTAATGTTGTGTGGCTTCAGTGAAAAAAATAGCAATGGCTTTATTACATAATAAAATGTCCTTAATTGTTGGACTACAGCAGCTTTATAACATACCATTATTTTTGGTAACAACCTCTGCCTTTTTATTGATCTCAAAATGTTATCAGTCAGAGACAGATTGAAAGTAAAACTGAAGAATAAAATTACAGGGCTGATGCAATTGAGTGAAATAAATTGATGCTGGCCTGGCTTTGAATTCAAAATGAAATGTAATTAATGGGAAGATTTACAGAATAATACATTTCCAACTTTTGAAGCCAAATGTTTTCACTCAAAGCAAAAAAGCATTACATGAAATTTAACTGCATTTCTCAAACCATGAATGGCTTGTTGTTAAGCCTCTTTTTGTTTGCTTGTTTGTTTGCTTTCTTGTGGCTTAATTAAGGAGCATCTCAAGGTACAGTTTGGAGCTAGTCTAAACTCCGCAAGTGTGGCAGGACTGGAGACTGTGATGGCAAGAGGCTGTTAAAACATTTTCTTATTCCCATCTGTTTAAATGCAACTTATGGATATAAGATTCCACCTTTAAACAGTCATACTTTTTTCTGTGCTGATTTCTCGCATCCTAGGGAGATTTTTAAGAACTGGGAAAACATAACTGGGGCATACTAACTAGGGGCTGTGGTTTAGTTCCCAGTCCAGATTCTTCAGGTTCGTCCATAACTCTGTAAAACAGACGTATTTAGGGAAGAACTTAGCTGGGTAACTAGACCTACACATCAGTGCATTGGTCTGTAATCCTTCAGGGCTGGACCTTGTGTCTTACCATGTCCTTAGCTCTGTCAGAACAGAAATGGTAATATTGAACTAGTTTAGGCTGTAAATATGCAGAGCCTATACAATGACATCAAGTTTGATGGCATGAAAACAGCTATTTTGGGAGGCTATCATGGATTCCATTGTCTGGGCTATCTTCTACAGCTCTACACATAGTAATATTGATATTCCTGATAGCTGAATTCACTCTGTCTCACTTGCTCCCTCTTTCACTCTTTCCCGGGAGCAACACTGCTTGCCCAACTTTCCAACGGTTCAAAAGTTTTCAGATATAGGCAAGCACACAAATGTTTAAAATCTAGAATGAAAATGGTAACACAATTCACCTCAATTATTCTCCTCAACCTGATCAGAGTGGGTGTTTTATTCCAAGGATGTAAGAACAAGTGTGGGTGTGCCATGGTAGTGGGAAGTCTAAGTCAAATTGCTGAGTTGAAAGTGAGAACCAATATGGAGAACTGCAGAAAGATTGCTAGAGACTAAAAGACTTGGTGATTAAGTGGCAGATGAAATTCAGAACAGATAAATGTAAAATGACATACATGGGGAAAAACAATCCAAACTTCACATATAAAATTATGGGCTCTGAGCTAGCTGCTATTACACAGAAATGAAATCTTGGGGTTATAATATATAGTTTTATTGAACTCAGTGCCCAGCTCTGGTAAAAAAATGCAAACTGAATGTTAAGAATTGTTATGAAAGAGAATAAAACAGAAAATATTATTATATCACCATGCAAAGTGCTGGTGTGCCTGCATCTTAAATTCTGTGTGCAGTTCTAGTCTCAGTTTCAAGGGCATAATGCTCCTAGAAAAGGCCAAGTGAACAGTAGCACAGGAAATCAATAGTGGGATGGAGATTGCACATGAGAGTAGATTGAACAGGATGCAGCTCTTCAGGAAAAAACAGTGGAAACAGAGAGAGGGTTGTATAAAGGCTGTATAAATTCTTGTGGGATGCTCAAAGGGCTTGTAGGAAATAATTTTCCACTGTCTCTACCCACACAGAACCTAGAAACTTCAAGTTAAGGTAGCTGGTAGCAGCTTCATAGCAAACAAAACAGGAAAATATTTTGTTCATCTCTGAAATTCCCTGCCACAAGGGGCTGTGCATGTTGAAACTGTGCATAGAGAAGATGACTGGATGAAGTAATAAAATAACAATACACTGAGGGGTAATGAGCTCAGACAACAGGTCTGGCTCAACTGTCCCTAAGCTGCACATTTTTGAGGAGCAGAGGACTATTCTTGCATATCATTGCTGTACAGTCTCTCTGTCTGTATCCTCCTCCCGAGGAAGGATGGCTGCTGGCCATCTCTGATGGCAGGACACTAAAAGACAGCTGACCCAGGGCAGCTGCCCTCTCCTCTGTGCTTACTCTGTGTCACAAGCCATCCATCCTCAGTCACCACTATTGCATGTTGCGTGTTTGCAGCTGTGATGGCTGCAGAGTTTGAAACTTCCCCGTCTGCCTTGCTAAGGCTCATGCTGTTTCCACCTCAGAACACAGCATCCAGCCTCCACCAGAGTTTCAGCTGAACCCGTACATTTCTTTATCTAAATCTGGATTTACTCTGGCCATTAGAGAGATAGAGTTTGGACAATGAATTGAGATTAAAACCTGAAAGATTAGAAAGCTGCCAAGGTTCAACAGAGCTCAGTGCTTATGTTATCTCTCTCCACAAGCTGTCTAGTCCTGCTTATCCACACAGAAAATGTAAATGCATCTTTCTAAAACAACGAAGAGATGAAATTAGCATTAGCAAAGCTCACTACTTTCTCTCTGGCTGAAGATTGTAGATTGGAGAAAAACGTCTAGGTTCAGCATGTTAAGTGCAGCTGAAAAATTCTCCTTTTTCTGTATTTTCTCAGTATTCTCCATTCCTGCCTGGTAGTCTTTCTGCCCCCCACCCACTTCCTACAAGTTTCTTATCTGTGTATTCTTGAACTTATCACTGCAAAATTGAATTCTCCTTTACAGTGGAAGTGATAGAAACCCAGCCTGCACTAAAGGAGAAAAAAATACTATTCAATTTGTTCAGAACTGCTGTGCAAATAAAAACAACAAGAAAATGACTGATTAAAATGAAACTCCCAGCAGTAGATTTTTGCATTGAGCTGAAATTTGTTTCTCCTGAAGCATACTGTCTGAAAGTTTCTCTCTGTTTATCAGCTGAAGTACTTCTCTTCCTCCAGAATTTATCTGAATCCGCACTTGTCAGCTTAAAGATGACTGAGGGCTAAATTCTGTCCTATTTTATTAAGTGCAGCAATGCAGTAAGAAGAAATGAGATGTTTTCCCATTTACTTGGTAGGCTCACCTGGAATTTGGGGCAGTCTCTTTCAAGAGTGAGGAGAAGAAGAATATGCTTTCTTGTTACTCTTATTATGTTTGCATAAAATATGGTTCCCAATATGCTTGCTACAAAGTTTTACAACTAAAGTTTAAAGCCAGCATTCCAGTTTTTATGGATGACTCCATCTTCAGTGAGTAAATTAACTCCTTACAGTCAAGTTAAACATCAAGTATATACAGAGACCTTGCTTTCATCATTAGAAAATGTCCAGATACTTGAAATGACAGGGTAAAGACCCAGCCAATGAGTCTGTCTAGCCTGGTACTCTGTTTCCAGAAGGGCCAATAGAAGATGCCATTGAGTTCTGTGAGCATGTGAGCCTGGCCATTGAGTTCTGTGAGCATGTGAGCCTGGCCACCTTCTGCAGTCCTTTTCCCTCATATTCTCTGAAACAATTGTAGTCATTGGATAGGCATGCCTTCCTATTTCCTGCATTTATTCATGGATGTCCTGGCTGTGAATTTGCCTAAACTTCTTTTGAACCTGCTGATGCTACCTGGCTCCCCCACCTCCTGCAAGAACAACTTCCAGAAGCATGTAAAGAGCATAATTTTATTTATTTTTAAATCACCTCTTAAGAGTTTCCATGAATGTCCTGTGTTTCAAGTACAGAAGGGGTCCTAAAAGACAACAGCATTCCTCAAACCGCAGCCAGCATCTTGAGTAGAGATAACAACACACTTGCAGAAGTGTGAAGTATTGAGACAGTTTTATAGATAAATGAAAACCTTGTGAAGTGTAACTGGATGTAGCAAGCTACATGTCGTGTTTCATATCTGTGTATCCACTTTCAAACACAATTATCAATTTCTTAAGTTTTTCATCTTGATAAAAGAATTTTGTCTTTCCTTTTAATTGATGGTCTATCTTTCAGAGTAATTTTAACAGTTAGAAGGATTTGAAGGTGTCCCATTCTTCTGAGAACAGACTCATCAAAGGGAACAGGCTCCTCCATCCTCACAATGCCTTGAGTCTCCACACAGCACCACTAACTTCACATCAAATTTGTGAATGCTCCTCCAGTAAGTCGCAAACGCTTTTCTGAGGATTGATGTTGTAGCTGTCTATTTAGGAAAAGTGTCTTCCGATGTCAAGCCTTAACCAGATTATTGTTGACATCCAGCAGAACAAGAGATATAATTTCTTAAACCTCTGAGACAAGTCTGCATTGCGAGCACTGTCTTTCTATCATTTAAGGATCTTGGAAGAGACAGCATGAGAAATGGGCTGAGTTTTCACCTTGCCTCTCTGGGTCATAGGTAAATAAATTATGCCCTAATGTGAGCTACAACAGTCTCCCATACAGAGCTTGATACCGGCAGAACAGAAGAAGGTAGCACTGCCTTTCCTGGAATGCCTCCCTCTGCACTGCTCCCAAACACTGAGATAAAGACTTGGTTTGGCATTGCTAAGAAAAACCTCATATCAGGAAGTACTACACCTAGAGAAATTCCACCCTATTATACCTACTTAGTCTTTGTAAGGGAAATGGGAAAAGTTAAATAAAAATTATTATGCCATCAGAATTGTTATTGCTATTATTTCTACCTACAGCCAGAAAGGGCAGCTGTAAAAGGCAAGGCCAACATCATGAGGATATTTCCCTTCATTTTTTCTGTCCACTCTCTTTTCAGTTTGGTATGGTCCAGATTTCTACTACCCTCCTCCTCCATGGCTGATTCTGAGTCGTTTTATACCGCACTCCCTAGCTCTTCAATTTAGTCTGTTATTTGTGTCTCTTGTACTTACCCGAAAACAAACAAAATCCTTCTTCCAACTGACATGTTATTTGCTGGCCTTCACATTACTCTCCCTGATTAGGTAACTGTCTTTTTCTCCATTCATCACTTGACTGTTGAGTTCATTTGGGATGGTGACTATGCACTGTCTTGTCTTTGCCTGGTACCTGACACAGTTGGATCCTGATCTTGACTGATCAGGCAACAGATGACAAGAAGACAGAGTGCTATAACTCGATAGTAACCTGTTGATACATGGAAATACACTACCATGCATCAAAACCAAAGGATGGTGTCTTTCTAGGGGCATGATGACAAGCCTTTATGTCTAAGCTAATTTTTGTGTTTGTTTTGTGCAGAATGTTGATATTACATGCCCAAAGGCATGCATATCAACATCAATTTCTTGGCCTTTTGATTTGGTTTGGTTTGTTGATTTGGTTTCTGCTATTATGAACCTGTTGCTGTATGATATTTAACGTACATTAGCGCTAGCGAAGAATGAAGAGAGCGAAGATATGCTCTGCTCATATAAAATATTTCCCTCAGCTACTTTAACTTGCAAAAAATTGTCAGACTTCAGAGCTCACTCAAATACTCCTTACAGTTTTCAAAAATATTCTCCTAAGAGAGAAAAGAAATCACTCAACCCTGCCCCACAATGCATTTCTCTCTATGCTTCTTATGATGCTCATCAACTTCTTCACTTTTCCTTTGTTCCCTTGTTTTACTCTTCAAATTTGTACTCAAATCAAGAATCGAGAATAAAGTTAAATCACGTCTATATGTCCACCTGACTATTCAAAATAACAATGAGCAAACAAAATATTAAAGAAGACATTGAAATGTGTCTATTTCAGCATACAACTATGTGATCTGCTAGAAAAAAAATGCCAAGTTTCTGACAACCCTCAGTGAGGACAACTATCTTCTTAATCTTTTTAACAAAGACAAAAAAAGGGTTAAGACAGCTCATTTTAGGCATCTGTTTATTCCAGTCCTGACCACAGCTACTGTTTATACTGGGGATCTTCTCAGACTTTGGGTGAGGAGCTGACCTCAGCAGAGGGAAGGAGGTCTGGTAAGGTGGGCCATATTAAGCCACAACACTGGAATGTCATTGAAGATGTCCACTGAGTGACATGGTGCACTGAAAGAAATTGATATTAAATTTGTATGAATAAAATATTCCATTTACATTCATAAAATACTAAATTTATATCACTGTGCATGTTCAATGAGGAGCTGTGTTCTGGGCAACCCCAGTGCCACAGGCCACCGAGCTTCTGCGGCTTCACCATCTTGCTGTGGCCGGGGAGCCCTGGAATGCCAACCCTTCCTCTGGGGAGGTGAGGGTGGAAGAGCCAGTGCATTGCTGCTGTATTTTAAATGTAACACTTTGGCTTCTTGGAAAGCCCTGGAATGCCAACCCTGCCTCTGGGGAGGTGAGGGTGGAAGAGCCAGTGCATTGCTGCTGTATTTTGAATGTAACATGTTGGCTTCTTGGAAAGCCCTGGCTCTGCTGCTTTTTGATGGCAAACCAGGATTCTCCTGAGGAGTCAAGGAAATGTTGTTGTGAGGAGTTAGCTTCAGGGAGGCCAGGTAAGAATCATTCTTTTGCCATCTTGAACCAGGTGAAAAGATCCTTCATCAGACCCTCCAGGCTAACATCTCAGCTGCATTCAGAAGATGGGACTCTTGTCTCCACAGGTGCAAGAAGCAGCCTATGAAGAAAACTCTGTATATTACTGAAGGAGAATTTGTATCTCCACTGACATCCATGGCATTTATTTAAATATTAAAAGCCTAGAAATCATTTCTATTAATGCTGAGTGTATAAAAACCCATTTGTCTCTATGAAAGAAATCTCTAATAATCAAGTTTAAATAGTTCCTGTGAACTTAAATAACTTAAATCCACTTGACAATTGGTATTTATGGCCTAAGGATTTAGGAGCACAGTGAAAGGTTGTTGTCCTGTTGCTAAATGAGCTGGCCCCAAAACTGGGGTTAGGTAATTAGCTGGTTGTCTTCTAAAGTGAGCTAAGCTTGGCCATAGTAACATTCTGATGTTCTCTATATAACGCTTTGGCTCTCATGCTGCTACTGCTGCTGCTGAAAGGCTCTGTTCTTTGGTACTCTCAGCTTGATGGATAAATTTGTTATCTTACAATTTATCACTCTCTTTGTAATTCTTACTTGACAAAGCCCCTTTCTGAATACATTTTGTCGAGTTTCTTTAGACTGAATAACAAGAGAAGTGTTTGTACAGTAAATTCTTCCTTCAAGTACTCAGACAGTTTCTTTATACTTGTGTGCACACATTCGCGATGCTTTCAATTAATTTCCTACCGTATCTCAGAACAATTTCTCTTCTGATGTTTGCTATTGCTTGTCTGAGATTGTGCATGCAGTCTGGAAAAACTCAAATAACAAAGCTTTTCCTGAAAAGCTTTGAAGACTGGGTGGCTCTGAACCCTGGGGAAAGGCTGTGCTCTCTCATACGGGTGCTAATTTGAAATTATCATTAGTTTTGTTCACTGCTCTTGTGGGTCGTTTTTAGGGGGGATATGAAATGATTCAGGCAATATCCTCTGTGCTGGACAAGCAGCCCTATCTCAGAGCACGCTATTACTGACAGCCATTAATGCAGGAGGGGGAATCAGCAGAGGGAGGGAAGACTGGCCAAGCAAGCGGTGCTGGGATCTCTTGGGCTAAAGCACAGCAGGTGAGCTGATGCTACAGCTGTCTCTGCTGTGTTTTTTCTGTGCATGACAGAAGGATGTCAGTTCACAAGGCTTTTGGTAAAAAGTACTTCACAAAGCTCTGCCTTGCATACTGCAGTGAGAATTATTATCTTTTGTTTTACCAGCTGATATGGTCTGCAACTGGGCAAGCTCCAAATTAACAGGCAGTGCAGAACACACAACATCAGTCAGGATTTAATATCAAGTTATGTTTAAGCTCCTGAGTGTAGGAGTCTGCTTTTGCTAATAAAAAAATGCAGCACTCATTTTCTTGAAAGACTTAACATGTCTGACAAACAGATGGCGATTATGATTTTTCTTCTTCAAGATAGGCTGGGGTTTTTTTCCCTCACCTTGGCTTCTGATATTGGAAAAAATTTCTTGTCAACTTCTGCATCTCCAAATGATATCATGTCTTGCTGATGAAGCAGGGGAGGTCATCAGGGTGTTTGCAATTGTGTATGGAGGCATCAGTGTGTTGTGATTTTGTTTGGGATGGAGTTAATTTTCAGCCTAGTAGATGGTACAACTCTGTGGGTTTTGGGTTTAATATGAGAATAATGTTGTTAACATTGATGTTTCAGTTGTTTCTGGGTAGTGTTTATACAAGTCAAGGACTTTTCAGTTTCCTACCTCTGCCAGCCAACAGGTGCACAAGAAACCAGGAGAGAACACGGCCAGGACAGCTGACCTGAACTGGCCAAAGCAATATTCAATACCAGAGAACATCATGCCCAGTATATAAATCGAGGAGAGTTGGCCAAGAGGGGCCCATCACTGCTGGGTGATGCACTGGGTATCAGTCAGTAGGTGAGCAATGCTGTCGTGCATCACTTGTTTCTCTTTGGGTTTTATTTCTCTTTTCTTTTTGTCACTTGCATTTTCCTTTTCATTATTATTATTATTGTCATCATCATAATCATCTTCATTATTAAATTTGCTTTGTTTCAATTATTAAACTGTTGTTATTTCAACCCATGGGTTTTACCTTTTTCCAGTTGTCCTCACCATCCCACTGGGAAGGGAGTGAGTGAGCTGCAGCATGGTACTTAGTTGCCAGCTGGGGTTAAACCACCACAGAGTGACATCAAAAACATACAAAGAATTGTGCGGATGACACGGCTCATAGAGGAAACAAAACTTTTTTTCTCTCTCTCTCTAATATCACAATTCTTCAAGGTTTAGGTCTTTCTTCCACTATAAAACCATGTATGCTCACTTTGGAGAGAGAATTGCATTTTTGCACAAGAGGTCATACAAAAAGGAAATCCATGGATGATGAGGTGAATGTGCTGCTCCAGGGAGGAATAGGGCTCTCTTATTCTGAAATTTATGTGGCCAGTATTTACTGTGGACATTATTTCACTATTTTGAAAGGAAAATCTTTCCTTTCCTGTTCAGACTAAAAAAGATTAAGGCACTGGCCTGAAATATAACGTAATAACACATATAAATTTTACAGAGGAAAAGAATTAATTAATTCATTAGGATTAAAATGTATTATTCTAACTTATCACTTTATACTAATTTACACCCCACCTTCCAGTTTAGCCATGAATTTTCCTTCAGTCTGTATCGAAAGCCTCCTGAAGTCAATTGAAAGCCTGCTGTTGAATTCTGATAGGCTTTTGCTTAGGTTTTAAAGGAATATATACTCTTGCTTGACTGTGTGGTTTATGTTTTGATGAATTGCTTGTCATATTCCCTTGGATAATTCATCACTTCAGTGGAGAGATAAACCCAAATCTTGTGCAGTCACCCCATCTTTTTTAGGTATTGCAATTTCCAATATATCAATCATCCATCTGCCTGTAAGGAATTTACAGCAATATTGCAAAATTATGTAAGACTAACACTCAGAGATCAGAACTGGAAAGGTTTTGTTAGCACATAAAGAATCCTACATATATCCAATGATATATTTAATTTGCATTGAATTCCACTGAATACTCATGATTTCCCGAATGCTGTCATTAGTTGTCACAGTTGATCCATCGCTATGCCATGGTCAAGAGGTGAACAGGCAATGGAGACGTGTTCTGGAGCCCATCCGGAGGCGCTACGTGGGGAAGCACATGACAGTCAGTGGAAACTTTGCTCTCCAGATGTGCGAAAGCCTGAGGGAGAGGTGTGTGTCGGATGGCTGCAGGGCACATGGGTGCATGATCACCCACGGCAGTAGTAATGTCCTCCCAAAAATCTCAGCAGCAGCAGTAGCAACCTTGAGCTTTTGCCCTGTCTACCCCCTCATTCTTGAGGAAGGAAGAAATTAAAGTGCTGAAATACCTTGCAGCAGCTCTAAGTCAACACATAATCAGAAGCCTGGTAACAGCAGTACCTAAGGATACGTCCTTGTGTCCACAGTATTTTCTTGCACTATACTCCTGCTTTCTGCCTGGACAGGATTAGGATTTCATTTCTGTTTCAGCCATATTTTATTATTATGGTAGCCTACAGGCTGTCATAATCCTGATCTTTATTTTCTGCTCTGTTTAAGTGAGGCCAGTCAGGTTTTGTGTATAGTAATAAACCTGTGAGAAGATAGTACCTACTTTCCACTAATTGGAGTGGGTTTTGCTGCAGGTCAGGGCTTTTAAAAAAATATTTGGACAACTTAGAAGAGTTAGTCATCTATGTTCCATCAGGGAGAGGGTTGAGGGCTTGAGGGAAGGCAGAAAGGACTCTTAAATTAGCTCATATAATTATTCATATTTGAAATGGTATATGTCATGTCTTGATAGGTTTCATGATGCAACTTCTGCACCAAGGTCTTGCAGTCTTTTATTTCCTGTGTAATGGTCATCCAGAAAGCCAGAGAGGCCCTGACCATGTGTCTCACAGGCAAGACTAGCAGACACAGGGCACAATTATTCTTTCTATATTTTAGGTATCTGCAGTTGCTCAGAGGAGTGAAAAAGGAAATTCTGGGAAGGATTCACCCTAAAGTAGATATCTGAAGTGTATTAGATGATTCAAACTCTCAGTCTTTGTGAAATGGAACCTAGGGTGACTAGCACAGATGTACAGGACAAAACCTAAAATCAAGCAAGTTGTGTCTCATTCATAATTACATCAGCAATGGCTGTGGACATTAAATTATAGATGAGTGCTGGTTATATGCTTGTATTATTTGGGAATAAAAATTGCTGTCCAAAACAACAAAAAAAAAAGTCTTTCAAATATTTTTTGAACTAGATGACTGGCAAGTGTGAGATTATATCGGCCATAAATAACAAAGCTCTTTCTGTGAGTAAATTATATCATCTCTGGTGTGTAACTGTCAGTTTTGAGACTGGAGGAAAGTTTGCTCTAAGAATCAGGCCCTTCACCATAAAGTGGGATGTGAATACTTTTTATTTCAATAAATATAATTAAAAAAAACCACTGCAAAGTGACTCTAGTGATCTGTGATTAATTTCTGCCTGGAATTAGGAAGTAATATCAGTTCATTTAATCTTTTTCCTTTGAGCAGGGAGACTGGAATAACAGTTGTACCCAGGATGCCAGCATTTGTCCCTTTAATTTAAGGCTGATTTTTAATCTTAAAAAAAGAAAATGTGTGCGTGTGTGTGTGTGAGCTTTAATGAAAATGGCTCTTGCCTCTACACATGATATTATGAATGCCTCAGACACTAACAGCAAAAATAATCTCTGCTAATAATCACCTTAATAATGATTTTCATTAATCTTTGTTCAGAGCTATTCTCTTTGATTGAGATGAAGAGGAACAGTAGGCACTGCAAATTCAGAGCAATGCCAGGTAAATTCAGAAGATACTCTAAGGCTTTGCATTATGAAAGCCCCTTCTGATCTGCCATGTGTACAGAGAAATTGGCAGGGTCCCTCTTAATAAAAGAGTTAACACAAAGATCTTTTATTGGAATAAAGGCTGTGTTCTTATTAGATATTGCAGCATGACTTCACTTACTATGAATATTTTCTCTTTTAATTTTCTTTCTGAGTTTAGTGTTCCTACAAGGTACAGGAAGAAAATATTCATGAACTGCATGACAATTTCACCAGGATTTGAACTTCTGACTGCTCTAATGTAACGCAGGATACTTTCCACTGCTTCAGAGAGACTATAAGACTAATGCTGCTGAAGAGGGAAGCCCAAGAACATCAATCTGAAAGGCAGGACTGGGGAGTTGAGGGCTAAAGGGGCTTGTTCTTTGCCTTTATGTTCTTTGGCTTCTCTACCCTGATTTTGAATAAAGGCAACTCTTCTTATAGGCACTGTGTGCTTAAGGTGCCTGTCAGTCAGGAGAGCATGCCCAAAACCTCAGCTTTCAATCCAATTCACTCACCTATCAATAAAATTAAAGACGAACTCTGGGATGTGGGATTAGACAGTGCTTGCTTCTGGTTTCTAGACAGATGGCTGGTGCTTAGTAATAATCACCATACTGTAGTAGACTAGACCCAAACCCTACTAACAAAAATCTGTACAAAGTAAAGTTCAGCCACATTTATAAGTTTAACTTTCCATATTCTAATTTTTTCTGAATGTCTAGGGCTAGAAACAATGGGAGCAGCCTAGGAACAACAATAACATGAGCGCACATGTTATTTTTGTTTTTCCATTTTTTTTCCTTAAGACTTGAAATCCTATATTCATTCAGAAACTATGTATATAACCCCTTCCCTCCTTTTTGTAGTTCGGGAGACAAAATTCACGTGATTCTCTTTAGTCTCAGGTTGTAAAGGCAACATCCAAACTGCATTTGCCATTTTTCTCCATACTCTTCAGGGACTGTAATCTTACAGCTATGGCCCCAAACAGCCCCCAAACAGTACATTCTGGGCCCTGGCACCTGGTATTTATTCTCATGTGGTACTGTAAGCCCAGAGAATCTTGGGAATTACTCAACTATGGCACTGTTATCACTATTTATGTTTATACCAGTAAATTAAACTTTGACAGAAAACATTCTTGTACACCAGAACTTGAAATTTCCCACTATGAAACTCTAAGGTATAGTCCTCAGCACAGTTTTGGCCTGCAGTTACCCATGGCTAAGGATATTTTTTGAAGGAAAACCTGCTTTCAAAGACCACTCCAAAAAGGGAGTCCACACACAGAAATCCAGTTCTGTAGGATAAGAAGATGGGCATGAACCATTCCATGCCAGTGAATTTCAGCACCAGGCATATTTGATATACTAGTATAGCTCTTTTTGTTCATAACTTTTCCCCTAACTTCCAATTCTCCAAGGTATTATTTTTAATTTTCTGTATTTTATTTAAAAGAAATGTTTTCAGCGGAACAGATAATTACTTTGTGGATTTATTAATTTCTAAAGATAATTTAATTTATTAAGATTCATGCTTACATTTTTAGTACCTCCATCTACCTTGTAATTACTATGAAATTAATTTTTTTCTATTTTTAAGCCATGCTTGTTCTTCTTGAACATCTAACTTGCTATTCTGTACTGTTTGTATGAGTATGTGTGCATTTGCATTACGAAGTGAAGTACTGTATAAAAATCTTATAAAATAGCCTGTAAGAAGAAGATTGAGTCAGCAATACATCTGTTTTTCTTGACAGATGTTTGTCTGGCGTGTGTTAGTGACTTTCAGTGATGGGAGTTTTGCAGTCTCCCTAAACAAGTCTTTCCTGAGCTCTATGTGCTTTCTCTTTACAAAGCTTTTTTGCAGGGCTGTCTTAGACCTCTCCGGTGGCTTAAAGCTGCTGCATTTTGTCTCATCACAGCCCTAATACTTACTGTCTTTTGTCACAGCCTATTTCAGACCTCTGGTCCTTCCTGTTGCTTTTCCTGATCTTTCTCCATATATATCTCTTTGTTTCATTTGATTGATGGAATTCTGTTGTTGTTTTGTGTTTTCCGCTGTAGTATCAGTTGTGTGCGGTTACAAATGTGTTGAACCTTTGTCACCCACCTTCATGAAACTGTCCACAAAGATAAAATGTGACATAGCTCTCCGTAATGTGAATTATGGAGATAGATGTTTCTTTGACACCATGCCTTCTTACTTTACTGTATAACTGAGCTGAAACCAGGAAATCAATGGCAAAATTAATGTGGGTTCTTAAGAGGCTAAAGACCTCCTCTGTAAACTCTGAGGTACACAAGAGTGGGTGAGTGGAAAAACAAAGTAATCTGGATTGTCCTCTTGCACCAGTCCTGAAAGGCAGATACGAGTGCTGCCACTATTAAGAAAACACATATTCCATTGAATGTATGGGTCTGAGTAATGAGACAGATCAGCATACCCAAACACAGAAGAAAACAAGCTGTGAGTACAATTTTAATGGCAAATTTCTATGCAGCAAAGATGTTTCTGCTCAATCTTTTGATATCAGCTTGCTTCTGTGGGTGTCCTGTCTTTACCACTTTTGCAGAAGATAAACGATGTAGGTCTTAAACAATATTTCAAAGCTATTGTGTGGAAAAATCAAGGTAACGGGAGAAAATCTTGTTAAAGCTCCTGTAATATTATTTCTTTGTTTATGTGTATTTATTTTTTTGTAGTTATAATATATCTAACAGATGTCTGCAGAACAAGCCCACTACTATGTACATTCTTTGCCTTGACTTCCACCCTTTTAAACACTAATTACAATGATATTCTGAATGTGTCAGTCCTGTGAGGATATGTCTGTTCTTGTATTATACCAGTTAGCTATTTTGGTTTTGCAGCTTTAAGATAAAACATCAGTCATTTAATTTCTTTGCTATACAATTAAACACATAAAGGCTTATCTGCAGTTCCTGCTAATTGGCTCCTGTTAATTCATATAAAGGCCTGTTTGATAACAGCTAACATAAAGACAAGAAAGCAAAATTTGTAGCTGCGACTCAAAACATTCCTGCACTAAATGGCTTCTCAGATTAGGTGGTGTGTGCATGGAAGTGGAACCAGCTATGTAGGGAGTGGGACTGAAGGTTTTATCCCTTTAGAAAATGGTAGTG
Organism: Melanocharis versteri; assembly: GCA_013397845.1. NCBI lineage: Eukaryota > Metazoa > Chordata > Aves > Passeriformes > Melanocharitidae > Melanocharis > Melanocharis versteri. Next base: position 48,299 of record VZTG01002008.1, on the reverse strand, counting down.
AATAAACATGTAACTCTGTGGATGCTCTTCTGCCCCTAAATATGGACAGGATTCTGGTCATTTGTGAGCACAGACTGTGCATTTGGAAATAAGGGATTTAGGATCAGAACATGAAACTAAAGCACAGCTTCCTGTTTGAAATGTACCACTGACTGTACAGATCTTTGTTATACCAAAGTCCATCAAAGTCTGCAATTACTTTTTTAGGGCAGAATTTCACAAATCCTGCTGATCACTTGTATGTTTTACAATGGGTTTTTTTCCCTGCCAATTTTAAGCACTTTGTAAGCACTGGCTGAAAATCAGTCCTCTTTCAAGACATAATCCAGCCCTTTGGCTGGCCCTCTTAAAAACTATTGCCCTTAATTGTTTTCCATTAGCAGAAGAACATTAAAGGTACAGTCAGTGATAGCCGCCCATTAGAGATGAACCAACAGAGTGTATGAGCTCTGAGCTGTGAAGAAGGCATGGCCTAGATAGACAATACAGAGTCCTGAAGGTTATGCACACTGCTGCCTGATCTGCTTTCTCTGCAACTAACAGAGACCATGAAAACGTTACTGGGACTTGAGGTGAATCACCTTGAAAAAAATAATTGTGTAACCTTTGTTGAAGTGTAAGAAAAGTTAATAAGGGAAGCATTGTTTCCCTCACCAAGTAAATGACGAGTATTTGTAAAGTGCAGCTGGAGTTGAGAATCACATTGGAACCACATGCAGCAGCAATTTGTTAAACTCTGCGCAACCCGCACACCAGCTTTCAAACGTAAATGTAGCAGAGCACGTATAACATTAAGTATGTCTATCAAAACATCTCTGCATTCTACTCCTGATCAAAAAAATTACTATCGCTATATGTACACGTAGCTGTCATTAATGTTTCCGCCCTTGAACTTTCAGTTTGCTTTGTCTGATGTCCTGTCAATTAAATGCAATTACACTTATTGTCCCTCACTTGATGAGCTTGCCAATTTATAATTCAATAGATGGGCATGGGAAGGGGAATTGGACCACATTGCTCTGAGAAGAAAAATGCCATGTGATGCACATACATCTAGGCAACTTTACTATCCTTAGGACAACAAGGGATGAATAAGAAAATCATGATATTTTAGGAAAAAGGAAGTTGAGTTTCACCCCGCCCCACTTACAGAGGTCTTTTCAAATGATTCTATAAAAGTTTTGCCAGAACTCTAGGGCATCCACAGGGCAAGAATTGTGAAGATACCAACAGTGCACAGAAAGGATAGGATGCTGCTAGCCTCATTTTCTCTTTGATATCCCAATGTCAGGATGGCAGGTACCCATTTTGAATTGAAGGGGGTTTTTTTCAACATTTTTAAAATGAATAAAGCATATTTAAATGGACTTCTTTAAATTTCTTTCAATAAAAGCTATCTTAGCTGTACAGAAAAGGAGATCATGTTAAGGAAGAAGGAAGGGTGGTTTTGAGACCTGGATGAGGAACTGATAGCTCTAGCATGAGGAAGAGGAGGAGGCAGCTTCTTCTGTGGAGGAGGTGCAGGGCAAGAAAAGCAGGTACTTGCATGAGGATAAAGTGCTGCTGTGTGGCAGGATGATAATAAACATGCATGTATAACTCTGTGCGTGTGTGATCTCCAGCAATGAGAGTCCTCAAGTCCAAATGCAGCTGTTACAGGTGCTGAAACAGACATAACATGTCTCAATGGCTATGCAAGTTTTTTTCAGGGAAGTTCTGACTTCCAAATCCTTTTAGGGCACCAGATTATGTGTACTTTCTCAACCCAGTGATGCATCTCCCCTCACTTTAGAACACTGAAGTCAGGCTGAGGTGGTAACCCTCAGATCCCTATACAAGCATAGGAGTAGAACACTCTCCAGCTCTCCTGGGTCCACAGCAGTCACCTAAAAGAGCTCAGGTGGATTGTGCCTTGTGAGTCCTTGCTTCCCTTCACGGAGCTGAGAGGGGACTAAAGAGGACATGTCTACTTGCTTGGACAGGTGAGGTGAGGAGAATCCCTCTGTTGAAAGCAGCCTTGCTCTCCCAGCAGAGCATACCGGGAATACCTCTATTCTAAATTTAAGGATGCAATTCTGAATATGATCAGTCAGGGCTGTTTTTCTCCAGGAACCTGTTTCCCTAGACGGACAGTGATAAATACGTTACCTTACTTTACAAAAGTGTTTGGAAGGTATAAATACCTAGGGAGTTTTATCACATCCCTTTTGAAGCAGAATTCAAGGCTTATTTTAGTAACCTCCCAATTTTTTTCTGCTTTTGGCTGTTTTCAGGATTACATTCCTGATTCTATTGATGTTTCCAGGCTTGCAACCTCAAGCCTGAAAATTGCTGACTGCTTATCTCTTGTCCCTGCAACCAATAACTCAGCTTCTGCTGTCCCTAGTAACACTTGCAGGGAAACGTCAAACAAGCTGGGCTATTGAAAGAAAATAGGGAAAAAGTACAGTTAAACTTGGGTCCTGGTGTTACAAACATCAAAATGTTTGTCTGTTACAAGGCCACAGGTATGTGTTGGCAGGATGGATGTCTTAGTCATTATATTTTTTTTTATTATGAGAATTTCTGTCAGATGTAGTGTTTGTGTTATCAACATCTGTCACTGAGGGCTGGGCTGTGATCCATAAGTGTTTCAAGTAAAAGGAAACAGATTTTCCTTCTAAAAATTAGAAATTGCCAAGCTGTTGTTTTGAGCAAAACTCTGTGTTTAAAGCAATCTTCTCCTGACAGTTCAAGAGAGGCTTTCTTTTCTGTGTGTTTTTCTTAATTCCAAGAATCACCTGAGGTCTATCTCCTTGTCTGATAGCTGTGATTTCCCTCACGTCTGTCTCATGACTGTCAATACTGTGTAGTAGGATCACATTAATTTTCTTCCCCAGAGTGTAAATGTTAGTGTTGTCTAAGCACAATTTTTGTTAAAAAAATATGCTACAATACTTACTGTTTTGTGTGACTGAAGACACAGAAGAAGGAGCAGCACAGAATTGCACCTCCCCTTTCCCGTGAGGAACTCCTTTGAGGAGCTGCTATGTTATGCATGCTGTTGCTGTGTCTTACTTTCAAGAAAGAAGCAATCAGCAGATCCAATGTGCTAATCAGTGAACATATTATACCTGATAAACTCTTGAGCTGGCATATCATCCTCTGTTGGAAAAAAATGTAATAGTTATTCAGCAGCCGACTCTTTTTCTGAAGAATCTAGGAAAAACCATCTAGGTAATTAGTGTTAACTGCAGCATCAGGAGGACGCTGATCCTCTTGGAGCTTTCTTGTTGGCATTTCTTATTTTTTTTGGTTTTAGATATTCTAACTTCCACAGGTCATGTATAAACATTAATCATAATGCTGGCTCAACTCTGGCAGAGATGTTCAGATGCTGTCTCCATCTGCCCAGGGTTTACAGTCCAGAAATTCCCAAAATGCATCTAAATCCTCAGTTACTGTCATGCTTCCAGGGCTATGTTTACCTGGGGAACAGCTGAAGTGCACAGAGAAAAATTCCTCAGCTGAGCAGACTCAGAAAAAACAGAGAGTACTTGTTCATGAAGCCCACAGCTTCCATTTAAATAGGAATCTAAAAACTGGGAATTAAGGATAAGTTGCGCTTCCTGCGTTGGATGCACTGGAACTCCCTATCAAAAAACGATTCTTTTATATAAAGCATGAAGCAAGTTTGCCTAAATTTCTATTCACTCCTTCCCTGCAAAGTCTTTAATCACTCATGGAAATCAATGAACTATAATTTCTTGGGTCACTGAAATGAAAGAAATAGGAAACTGTAGATAATAACAGTATAATGGCCAAAAAAAACAAAGCTGCAAAAAATGAATAAATGTCTGTCCTGAGGGCTTGTTTCAGCTGAGAAAAGATATGCTTCAGTTGCCTGTCTAGCTGGAAGTGAATGACTAGAGCACTTGTGCTCCCTGTTACAAAGTGATGTGACATCAAGTAGTTCTTGTTTAAATGTAACAACAGAGTTTATTAATTCATACTCAGAGCCATACTAATCCAAGATGATTTATGTTCAGTTTGTGCCTTTTTATTCCTGTACTTGGATACCAAGTATGTTGTGGGCGCACTAGTTTGGACCTTGTGTGCTGAGATTTCTCACAATAGGGGAGTGTATGGTATTTACTGAACAATTAACACTCTTAATATGCAAATGCTATATCCATAAATTTAATTTCCTTGTTTTCATAGAGATCAAGAAATATAAACCATGGATCTATGCAGATAGAGCAGCAGAGAAGAAATCCTGTAAAATCAGTGGTATTTATACATGCAGCTAAGCATAGAAGACTGTACTTGCGTGTCTATAAGAAGTGTCCTGTCAAATAAACCCCTCCTCAGAGCATGTAACGGCCAAGTAGGTATTTTTGATAGAGAACAAGAGATGGAGACCAAGAGCACTAAACCTGAGCATAAGAGAGACTTCTAGCCTGGAGCTACCTCCAAGAACACATCAAACTTGGGGCCCTAAACCACTAATCTCTCAAGTTTGACAGGGATTACAGTTGTCTGACTTCAGGAGTCTAAAAGTCAGGCATCTGTTCTGAACTAGCTGTCTCATTTCCCTTTATGATCAATGGGGATAGATCAGCAAGGTGATGATTCATTCCTCTTATCTCAGGCTGGCATGAATCATTCTTTCTACTTCTCCCTATAAATTATTTTCTCTATCTTATGCGTGTCTTCTGTTCTTTCAGTTGCAAAATGCTTCCAGCTGTTTTTCTCCAAGCCAGGAAAAAGCCAGGGGTTGCTACCAGTAAAGAAATCACACATTTATACAAAGCCCTCATTCTGCTGCAAGTCCAGCTTCATATGCTTCATTGAGAAGGCAAATAAGGCTGTCCCTGCATGTGGCTGTGCCTGACACCACATGATGCCACGTAAAGGTCTAGATGAAGGTGACTCAAAATGTATATTCAGTCATGAGGAGATGCCAAGGCTTCACCTACTTCCAGAGAAAGCTGTGAGATTAGAGTGCCTGACCTAGTAATTTGTAAACTAAGGACAATTAGAGCAGGGAAAATAAGAGGTTAAGCATACAATCTGTGCCCTGCTTTTGGGTCTTCCTCCAGACCTTCCAGAAAGAGATTTCTATACAAACAACATATGCTGTTGCCTTAGCCTTTTTCACAGAATTCCCTTTTCTTGGCTCTCTTCTCTCCTTTCTGGTGTCTCGCTCCCACAGTGTAGCAATTTTTCTCCCCAATACATACAAGAAATAAAAAACATACCTACAGTATTCACATCTTGTGATACCTACAGTGATTCATGTCAACTAAAGGACTAATTTTCTTTCTTAATTCCAGTGACTTTTTGAAACGCTTTCCCCCATCTCTGCACCCCATATCAGCAATCAGAAAGTGTCCTGTCTTCTTTCTAATTAATGATCATTCCTTTCAGGCATTGCAGATGTCTTCACATATGGCTCATTACCCTTAAGACAGAAACGATGTAAGAGTTAAAGGTTTATTTCACAGGGTGCTTTGGGCAACCATGAAGGATGAAGTCATTAAAAATACTTTTAACTAAAGAGAGTGCTGCTGCCCAGCCGCATATTTTCCTGCTTTCACAATATTATGTGACGGTCATACCTTTTGGATCAAGGTTTATCAGCTTTTGATTGTGGTAAATTTGCCTGGAGCAGAAGAAAATCAGAACTATTTTAATGAAACACACACACGCACACACATATATATATATATATATAATATATACTATCTAGGTTCCAAGGAATTTACTTTTTTTGGTAAACTTTAAATCAATAAAGTAAATGACTTAGAAATGTGTCTTTATGTGTATTGATGAGCTGGCTGATCTTACATGAGTATTCAGAATTCTAGGTTCATAAAAGAACTACAGAAATCAAAACTGAGAATAAAGGTTAAAGTTAAAAGGTTAAAGTTAAAATGTTAAAGTCTCATTGTCTTGGTAAGTTTGATCATTGTGTTTACAGAGTTGAATCTGTTGATTGAATGAATGCTTTAAATTTTTACCTCTTATTTGTATATCTGAACTTTGCAAGCCTCATAAAATGATGGTCATTCAGATGACTTAAAGTCATCCTAATTTGGGAAATTTTGCAGTGTTTTCCAAGCAGTATCCATCAAAGATGTGACTGTGCCTTCTGCCACAGTGTTTGTCAGTCCTTCTAGAGTGGCAGAAAAATGGAAACTGGTGTGATACTTTTCTTTTTGAAGGTTTTTGGGTTTTTCTGTATGAAATATAGGTAAGACTGAAGATAAGTTTATTGTTTCTAGACAGATGGTTGCAATATCTGTGATGGTCTTAGTTCTGACTGTTTAAATACAGGCCTCGGAAAGTTTCATGTCCCCTTATATCACATCAGTGTGGTACCACCAACAAAAAATTAGGGCATTAATAACGGTTGTCTCATCATACAGCAGGATCTGCCAGAATGCTCTAGGTAAACAAATCCGACAAAAATAGGTAGAGGCAGTTTTGTAGCACCAATAGTATCGGTCAGAATCCATGAGCCCTTCAGGCCTGTCAAAAAATCTGATTATTTTCAGGTATGTATGTCTAATTTCACAGGCTGCGTTATGGCCATAGACGCTCACCTGTATCCAACCTCTTGATGTGATTTAGCTTCAGCCAAATGTGCATTCCCATTACCTGACCTCACCTAGCAAGGGGTCTTTTTCAGAAATGATTGTATATCCTGCGACTGTGAAGTATGGGAGCTATGTGTCTTTGTAGAGTTCCAGAACTTAATCTATAAATGGATGTCACTTGAGCTCAAGTTTCCTCAGCAATTAATTTGGTGCTTCCATGTGTGCATTAAAAAGTATCAAAGAGAAAACTGGACCTTATCTAACCACTGACGGAGGACTCAGGTCTTGCAGGAAAAGACCTAATCAGAAGTGACAGCAAGAGTATGAATATTTTTAGGAATTTTAGTAGATTTGTGCCTATCACCTCTTTCAGGCAAGTCTCAAGTATCGAAGGTTCCAGAGGTGCCAAGGGAAATGCATTTATGTATAGAAATTATAAAATCTTCCATCTGTGGCTTTGGTTCTGAATCCTAGTTTGAATCCAAATCATATCAAGCTTGGAACTGAATGTAAATTGGCTATGGCTATGAATAAATATAACATGTCTGGATGTCTTGGGCTTCTTGGATTCTATTATGTTTTTATGGGTTTTTTTTCCTCAAAAGCTGCTTTACCTCTTTCAGTTGAAGTTGGCCTTAATTGTCCATAGCTCTTGTGGTAAGTGTGGAATAATAAGGTTGAGTTCATTTTACCAGTCCTTTACCATTTTACCCTCCCCAAGGGTCCTGACTGTATCAAAGTCAGGACATGGAGACGTGTTGTGAGCTGATAGTCGTAAGCAATGTCCGTAAGCAAAGTCATTCTGTGTGGAAAGGCTTTCCAAATATCAATGCTCTTTTTAGTGAAGGATCATAATTCACCTCAGGAGTTCTCCTGTGTTTTGCAGAGGTCTATAGGCACTGAGAATTTGTGAAGCTTAACACTCAAGATAGTTGCTAGATAATTCCTTGGAGACTCATTTGGCAGCTTCAGCAGAGGCTGACAGGAAGGCTGCAGACCAGTAACAGAACCTTACTGTTGCAACTTTATAGAATGTATTATGTTTCTTCTGATTTCATGTGGTGTGGCTAACATTTCTGTCCCTTAAGCAAAGCAGTTGATGAAAATAAGGGCCTTGTTGGAGAATCAGTATTAGGAGAAGATAATTATTTGCTGTTCTGTAGTGAGAACAGTGTTAACTTTTCATATGCTGTTGGAATCCATTTCCACTGAACCAGAATAATTCATCCCAGAAATTGGAAGGTCTCTTGTTGGTGTTCAAGATAGTATTTTATGTTGTCCTTATGTGAAGTCTGGGACACAAGCAGTAGGTGACCATTCTACTTAAGCAAACCTATTTGGGTAATTTGAGTGTCTGCAGCCTTACTGAACTATACATTGAAACCTCTCAGGGTAACTAGACAGGAATGTGCCACCACTGTGTTGAAAAAGCCATAAGTATGGGTTTTTTATATGTTGTTAATCCTAAGAATTATAGGAAATCCTAATTGGGATGGAAATCCTAAGAAATAAGGAAAACATCAGTTTTAATAACTGGACTGTCTTAAATTGAGCAAAGTGTTCTTACATAGGAGCCCTTCTTCACGGTATGTTTTAAGAGTTTTTTTACTGTGTGACAACCTCTCATACTACAGGTAGATGGAAGAAAATAATTCAGAACTTGCTTCTTCCGGTGAGGTATTAGTGGGGAAGACTATACTCAGTGCTTGACCACTGCTGAGGTCCTAATATTTATAGTAGCTCTTCTTACATCTGTGACATGATCATTTACGTGGCGTGTACCTGGCTTGGATAAACCCATGGTGTTGTGCAGAGATCAGGTGTTAGATGCCTGTAAACAAGTTACTTGTATCCATTTGTTTCAAACTCAGCTGTGTTAGGTGGGGAACGAGTAGGAAAACTGGAGGTTGTTTTTATTAGACACCCTAATTACATCCCAGATGTCATGAGAGAGTCGGTCTCATTGCTGGGTTTGTAAATTTATTGAGCCTGGGGAATGGGCAGAGCTAGAGTAATGGATTTCTGGAATACCAGTGGCTGGTATGAATGTTGGAAGACCATGATATGGAATTTAGCAGGAAGGTTGCCACTTGTTTGGAAGGGCTTTTATTGTTGAATATGAGGTAGAGAGAAAAGGAACCAAGGTAATAGTTGTGCATTAATTTCTAGAGAAGGCTAATAGAGAAAGAGGACACTGGGAAAATGATCATTGCATACTTGTAAACCTAGTGCATGGGGTTTTTTATGGGATTTTAATTTTGATTCCTGAGGATTAAGATTTATATTAAATGCTCAACCTCTAGAAGGTGATTGCCAGGGCTTTTAATATGCAAAAATAGGCTCAGAAACAAGGAACACCAGTGTAGTCAAACATGCTGGAATGGGATGTACTCTAGTCTGATATCTATCAGGCTTTTTTGAGAAGGTTTATTAAAATTGAATGCTCATTAACACTTGTTCCTGGATATTGAAAGGGAACAATTTGGTTATATGAGAGTCAGAGGTATTACTGACTACCAAAGTAATGTCTCCAAGCAACCACTTGCTTTAGTTGATGTTGAGAGTTGGACTGTAAAGACCTGAAATACAAGGAATAATCAGAAAATATCACACTGTTAAAATAAGATTGCAGCAGTGTCCAGAGCTAATACTGGTGTATGACCAAGCTAAAGTTTTCTAGAAGACAGCCCAAAGTATCATGTAGAGGCTCTGTAGAAAGCAGGTCCATCCATTTCTTGCGCTAGGGTAATTCATGTGGTCATTCAGTTCAAGAGACATGTTTGAGCTGAGTGGCAGGGAGAAATCAGTGCTCCCCCTCTTAACCGTAGAGTGTATATCATTTTCAGAAAGAGCTCTGAAGTCTGGCCAGAAGCATCAGTTTGGCCAGTCGCAAAAACACTGTATAGCCAGTTAGAGAGTAATTGTTCACACTGGAAATTAAACTCTGAGCAATATGGTGTATTTCATCTCATGTACTTTAAAACTATACATCCAGACAACGAAAAGCATAAGGAGGAGAGTCAAGGTCTATCTGCTCCTGTTTCTGAAGACATACGCATGATCTAAATCTACGTGGCAAAAACTGTGAAGGGAAAGGGTAATGGCAATACCCTGTCAAACCACCTTCAGAAACAAAGACTCGATGAGACTGTAAGGATAAACAGTGGGTTTTGCTTTGATGGCATTCTTAAACAGGAGGTGAGGGTGGTCATATTGTAGCAATGGATGAACTCAGAAGCAGCTGAGCTGGATGCAAAGTAAAAGTTGGATTATGAAGAAGGTTTTTGGGGGTTGATTTGCTTGTGGTTTTTTTTCTTCAGTGTTTTTTTGTTTATTTAGTTGGTTTGGTTTTTTACTTCAGCGGTGGGGGTTGTGTGGAAGAACAGAATTTTATTATAAAGTGAGTTTCCTGTTTGGAAACAGCAACCAGCTCTCAGGAGATTATACACAGAAGTAAACTCAGAATAGGTTTTCTTCTAATTAAGTGTTAATAAGAGATGCACCATCCTAATGAGCAGGTGAAGACAGGGATACAGTCCATTTTAATAGATCCACTGTAGTTGTGATAATGAGAAGCTATTAGTATTTTTCTTGATAACAATTAGTCTGTTGATTGGTTTCTACTCCCTTTGCACCATCAGCATTTTTATATATCAATACAATGTTGATTTAACTTTTAGTGTTCTTACATACCCTTTTCAGCTGCTTAGGTGAAAAACAATTGTATTGACTCAGTAAGGCTCTGCTTTGCAAGCCAGCTACACTAATATATTTTATGTCTCTGTTTTATTCCTCCACAGTAACAGGGCCTGAAGGCTGTAGAACTAAGGGTTCAGAAATTGGGAAGCAAAATTTAACTTCTGAGAGTTAATTCTGCTTGTCAGAACATGTCATGATACTATGAACTATAACAAAGATCATACAGAAAATCTGTATCTCCAAGAAAAAAAAGAACAGTCTTCCACATAACTTGAAATTAGACATTGTCTCTTTTGTTTACCAGGGATGCTGCTGGGATCTTCCCACAGCACAGAGTGGCACCTAGTGGCTGAAAATACAGTGAAAATAATGTTTTAAAATAGTTCGTGTCCTCTGAGCCATGAATTTTCTTTAAATGAATGATCACAGTCCTGTGTAGACCTTAATTAATCAATAGTTGGACTTGATCTTAGAGGTCTTTCCCAACCTTGAAGATTCCATGATTCTATGATTCCAGCTTTTGATCCCTATGCAACCAAGCACCCAAAATGCAGAGGAGAAAACTGCACTCTAACTTGCTGGCTGATTTGCAACCACAGCTTATTTACTAATTATTTTCCTTCCAGCATCCTAAAAATGCACCCCGTCCTTAAAAGAAACTACTTCCTGATCAATTTTCACCCAAATACGAATATCTGAAAAACTCAAAAAGGCTAATAAAAATGAGAGTAGCAAGAACACTGTTAATCATCATTGTTGTTACTGAAAACAATCCAAAAGTAACTCTGAAGAAAACTCAGGTGCTGGATTTCTCTTAGTGCATATCCTTGTGGTGTTATCGATTTTGATGGACCTCTTGTCTCTTCCATACATGAAATAAAGCAAATCTTACAATATTCCACTATCTTCACTTATATGTCTGGTATTATAGTATGAATGCACAAACATTTGTGAAAAGAACATCACGTATCATTTGGCAGTTAAATTAATTTGAGACTTAGAAATATATTTCTCTTCATGCAGGGGTTTGGTTGCCCAAGCTGGAGTCACGAGCAGTTTGTGATCTTTAGTAATAAATGTTTAGCACCTTGAGTTTTACAGCATGGTATAGCATGATACTTACAGAACTTTCATCAGTGCAAGGTTTAAACATGTCTTGAAGAAATAAAGAATAATAATAACATTCATCTTAAGTTAAAATTTTCCTTCACCAAGCGCCCCTGGTTCAATTCTGCATTAGAAAGCAGCACTGTTCACAGGGTGATCAGCACTGGAGTCGGCTGAGCTGGATTCACTGTTTGTACTCACCTGCATCACATTTTGCTATTTTATTTCTTTCCTGTGTCTCGCTAAAGAGAAATTTATCTGTCATTCTGTTGGATTTTTTGAATGGTTTAAGCCTTTCTGACTGCTCCTATTGTCCAATGTGAGCTCAAGACAAGTAACCAAAGGAAGCACAGTGGGTTCCAGTGCACACCCCCTCCCCCCTTCAGAAAAGCGGCCTGGCAGGATGGGCACCTTTCACAGCACTGGCACCCGCTCTGTACAGGTGCCCCTGCAGTAACCAGCTGTGACATTTACAACCCTTACACAGTAATCACACTGCTCTCTGCCATTTCTGCAGCCTGGCTTCAGAAAAGGACACCATCTGCTGTGACAACTTCTTCCCAAGGACTGCTTAACACAGGCTGGGCATAACAACTGCATTTTGTTTTAAAAAGACACTGTGACGCATTATGTTGCACTTTTCATGGCTTTGAGGGCACTGTATGAAGCAAGGCAGATGTGAAGTGTGGTACTATTTTTGGACACTCAGTTCCAGTGTGGGATTTCCCATTGGATCACAGTCTCACATGCAGGAATTCCTGTTGGTTGGCAATCAATGGCACCTTCCTTTCCCAGGCACTGCTGTGAAGTCAGCAATCATATTAATCTGTGTTTCCTAAATTTGCAGCAGGCTTGGACAATTGGAAGACCCTAATGTGGCTGCAGGTGTCTGACTCCTGATCATCTGCATATGCTTATCTAAGACAGACAGGATGATTACTTGTTACTTATTTATCTGTTTATTTATTAGCAGTACAAAAATGCATATCATTCATAGGGGATTTTGGAGGCTTAGAAAAACAGAAATACAACGTCAGATGGAATTACTGCATTCATCATTTCTGTTTCAAGTTCTTCTGCTGATTTTGCTACTTCTCTTGGCACAGTTAAGCACATGTTTAAATTTACATTTAATTTTAAATCAAGGAGATGTAAAGGCTCAGCACTATGAGGATATAAGACAACAAGTGGATCTGCTTTGTACTTTCTACTATACCACAGAGTCATAGGCTGCATAATATAGCCAAGAACTTAATATATTTCATTTTTGCCTGTAGCAGGTCTTGAGCATTGGGTTTGTTTGGTTGGTTATAAATTCATTTGTGTAGCAGAAATTTTGCTTTTTGGAATATATTTGAAACTCTGGACGTGCTCCAGAGATTTAACAGATGTCACATCCAGCTTAGAGATAGTGTAGAGATACAATATGCTCTAAGTAAATAGCCACCACTGATCAATGTAAAGCATGCCTAGTCTTTACTATTTGTGCTACCTTTTGTCTTCCATTATCTGTGTGTTACCTGTTGAAAGTGGCTCCCCCACATAAGCGCTGCAGCTTAGTTCTTGTTGTCTTAAATTTTAAAAAGCTTAAATGTTTGAGCGGTTAAAACAGATATAAACATAATCTGTAGACTTTTTTGTTGTTGTGTTTTTTTAATAATAAGTCTTCAAGTTAACAGCTACTGTTTCTGATCTACTCTGTAAATATGATTCTAATGTATATGTGTAGTGTAAGTACCTTTTATGACAAAACATTTAAATACATTATTCTGTTCAGATTCAATTCTTCTTTTGCAGAAAAGAAAATAAGAACTTCTGGGAAATTTCCTTTAAAATTCTAGGTTTGGATATTTCTTTCTCTAATTGTGTTTAATTTCATTATGGGGTATTTCTGGTTCTCCTCTGTGTAGTCAGTTTGTTCCTTAATAGTTTTTAATCCCTCCTGGATACATAGACCTCGCTGAAATCATTCAGCCAGCCATTATGCATTGGCTACAATTTTGGGCGTGCTTTCCACACGTCTGTACTGTCTCCTGAGAGGCCAGCTTAAGAAGGAGAAATAAATAATTGTATCAGGAAGTTGTTGTTTTAGATTTTTTTTATTGGTCTAAAATGTTCTCTCTAAAAGACCCATCTCACTGATGAGGTACTTGGGCAAAATGCAACTGCATTGGTGTGAGTAATTTGATGGAAAGAGGAGGGAGGGTTTATGGGTATTTTATCCAATAGCTGTTCACTCCTACATAGAAACTTTCATTACCACTCTTGATTTCTTCAGAAAGTCCAAAAACTGGGAAATGGATGAATTACTTCCTGAAGAAATCCCATTCAGCATGTTCAGTAATGTTTATGAGTTGTAACTAAGTGGTGCTTGAAGTACATTAGCCTGCCTGATGTCAGTAATCTTTCTCCATATCTGTGGAAGGTGTGAGACCAACTTCCTGAGCCTGTACCCACTTATGCTTGGTGCCTCTCTGACCTGATGGGTGAATTTCCCTCCATTCATCCTTACAGGAGTCAGCAAAAGAGTGATCTATTTTACTTCATTAAACAGACTAAGGAAAATGTTGTAGTTCTGGGTCTAAACAGTTCAGAGAAAAAGCCCTGGGAAGATGAAGTTGCAGGAAGATTAAATCAGCAGGTAGGTGCTGTGAAGTAATGGGTTATGGACTAGTCACAGAAATGGATGAAAGTGGAACTATAGCTGTTACTTTTTGCCCATGATGGGCCTCATATAAAGTCCAGCATAAATTTCAAGTATAACTATAAGTCATCTCCTCAGAAAAACATCTGGAAAATGCACATAGGGACATGATTGGTGGTTATTTATTTATGAAGATGCACAGGTCTGTAAACAGTTCTGTTTCAAGGCCCACAGGTGTCAGCTGATAAGACTTTGATCCACCAGTGAAGAACAGAGATTTCATAAAGTCCCTGGACAGTCTGTTCTCTAGTAGGTATCAAATTCCCAGCCTGTTTTAAGGATGGTACTTGGCACATCTTTTCTCTGAGCAATTAGCTGCTTTTCTGGAGAGTATTCCAGCTGTCTCAAGAAGCAGTTGCTTTACATGGTAATATAGTGGCTGCAGTACAAGACAGTCAGACTTGTCAGTACAGACTGATGATGTGTCACACGTGCTGAGAGGCCATTGAAACTTTCTACTCCATGGAACCTGGAGAACTGCTCTTTTGTTTGTGTTTTCCTTGTGGAGCTGAAGAAGCTCTGAAGGCTGATGATAGCTCAAAACATCTTTGCTTCTTTCTGGCTTCAGGGCAATCTGTCCTGTGAGCAAGGGGCAGGAAAGTGTTCCCTGTCTACATTGGGTTGCTTTGTCCACTCCCACATCCCTCTTACATCAGCGCAGGGATGGATGCATTTTGGAGCCCTTTAAGGTGTCAAGGGTATGTTCTGACAGAAATACTTGGGTTGAATACTTTTCCATCAAAGAGCTAAGACTCAGTGGAGGTACTGAGGACAGTAGCACCACATTTAGGATATCTGAATGTGTCCCCTCGCTGCTTAAGCAATGAATCACTTTATAAAATCATTAGTATGTGAGAATCCACTTACCCTCTCTGGTCAGACCGTATTCACACAGATCAATGAGACTGTTGATGGAAAATTATTCACTGAAAGCAGTCAGAGGCTGTCAGTTGGGTGCTAAATGTACAGAATTTAGTTTTGAAAGAAAAGGATCAGGAAGACATCTGTGTTATAAAAACAGATCACATTTTACAATGAACAGTGAAACCACGCACTACACCTAATCAAAGTAATTAGACAGCAGTGAGGAAGACAAATACCAAATCTGAATACTTATTTTAGTCTAAAAGCAAACATATCTCCTTGTTATATCATGCCGAGATTTTTATGCTATATCAGAAAAATGACAACTCTTGTAAAATTTTACAAGATTCCAAAATCATTAAAGTGGCAGAAAATGAAATTCAAATATGAAGAACAGACTTTGCATGACTTGACACAAATGCATCCACTCATAAATTAAAATCAAATGCCACCTAATAAGGAAGTTGTAAAAAATACCCCTGTTCTGTAAAGTTTTGAAAGAGATTTTCTAACTGATGAGATTGGAACAGTATTTCTTTTGTGAAGAATAAGGCAATTATGTCTCTATACAGCTGCCTTTGTGAAGAGGATGGAGGCAGGCTCTTCTTGGCTAAGCAACAGGACAAGAGGCAATGGGCAGAAACTGATGCACAGGAAGTTCCACCTGAACATGAGGAAGAACTTCTTTACTGAGGATGACAGGAACAGGTTGCCCAGAGAAGTTGTGGGTCTTCTTACCTGGAAATACTCAAAAGCTGACTGGAAACAATCCTGAATAATGTGCTCTAAGAAACCCACCTTGAGTGGGGACTAGACTTTCAGTGGTCCCTTCCAACCTTAACCATTCTGTGATTCTTTCATTTTGGCTTGCAGGGGAAAACTGAAGCTCCAAGGAAGCTGTCAGCTCATGGCTGGAGTTTGGGAGAAGCAAAGCAGAGACATCAGTAGAGATATTCCAGCAAAATTTCAGATGTGTGAAGACTATGTGGAGGTATTTTCTTTATCTGGAATGAATGGCCCAGGGTGACAGGCCAGGAATGTGATGCAAAGAATGAAAGAGTGCCCCTAATTCAGTGTTTAACCTTGCCCAACTTCAGGGCTCAGGGATTTTGAGTGTTCTGGCCTCAGGTCATCCTGCATCTGTAAAACTTGCTTGATAACTGTGCCGCTGGTCCATGAGCACTCAGTCATCTGTAACCTAAAGAACTCATTTCCCACAGCCTAAATGGGGATTTCTTCAGTGCTTAACCTCAAACATCCAATTATAAAACACTCGAGTCTGATCTTCTTTTTTCCTGTAGGCTGCTCCACTTGCTCCTTTTGGTTATGCTCTCTGACAGTATTTATTTCATTCTGAAGAGATATTTAGTATATGGACAGATGCAGACAAAATGTCTTCTTTGACTATGACTCTCAGGTGACTCCTGACTGTGACATGTAATCACAGATATGAATATCAGCTATTTTATTTTCCTCCTCTGAAAATATAATCTAACTGAAATGTGTGTAATATATGCCTGTTAAATGGAAAAGTGAGAATAGGTCTGAAGATGAATTAAATATATGAGCCAAATTCTAAGAGAAACAAAATTTTGCAATTATTATCATTATATGCAGAAAGGTATTGGTACTTTTTTTTTTTTTCATCTTCACCTAATTTTTCCTGATTTTAGATCTCTCTCTTTTAATGGACATATGAAACAGGCATATGAAACCTGCAGAATGTGCAGGCTGTAAATACAAAAACTTTGGTTTGTTTTGAACCTTTGCAGTAATCTAACCATATTTCTTTACAATGTTTCTTTACAGTCAAACAACTAACTTATGTTGTAGTTGCAGAAACAGATAATACATTTTTATTAGTAATTATTTAGTATGATGTTCTGCATTATTTTGAAACAGCAGGAAACTTCTATGAGAAACTTATTTGAAAAATGAATCAGAGAAGAAAAACATTTTTCATCAGCTTCTTTTCTTATTGCTCATCAAAGAAAAACATTTTTTTTGGTGAAAAAAAGAAGTCATCGCTTTCTAGTCATTCAGGCAAGGTTAATATTTTTTCTTATCTTTTTTTCTCTTATTCCAATTAATTTTATAGTTCCAATATTCTTGGATAACAATTACCTACCCAGATGGGCAAAAATGGGGTTTCTTGAAATACCAGATAAAATAATACATAAAAAATAATATTTGACCACAGTTTTATGGGTTTTTTTTTTTAAATAATCTTGTTATTTCCATAGTACAGAAATTAATCAGTTGTAATGTCATCTCTTCTATTGGTGAGCTAGCTTCTATGTTTATAGAGAAAGGAAAAGAATCTTCCCTCTTCCCCTCCAATATACTCAAAACCTTTGTGTCACTTAAGTGGAAATAATGTTTGTACCGTGAATGACCCTAGCAAGAAGATCATAGAAAAGGACTGTGCAATAATAAACATCAGATTAAAAAAATGCAAAACAGCAAAAGGTTTGGTTTCCCCAACAGAATTTTTGTTTTCCAGAGAAACCGTGAGAAGCTGCTTATTGCTAAGTTTTTCAACTATTTACTGCTGAATATATTATTTTACACAGGATGCATACACCACTTCCTGATGCCCATGCAGCAACCATTAAATCCAGCAGAGTTTTATCAATGGTAACATAGAAGCCAGTCATGTGACTTGCTTTGGGTTTCCTACCAATATTAAAGTGATGCTATGAAAGTATTATGCAGGAAAGAAATACAGATAGAAGTAGAAACGGACTAAAGAACAAGGTTCCCTCTATGACTTGCAAGATGGCCAGCACAGAAGTATATTCTGGTTTTGCAGAGTTGGAAGACAAATTTTCATTGCGAAGAGTCTTGTCTTGGTAATGAATGGTGACTCTTGCAGAATGAAATAGCGAAATTAATCTACTAAAATGTGGAAATGCAATGATCTGTTGGAAAGCCCCCAAATTTACAAATACTTAAAAAATATGAACTGCTATAAATGACAGCATCTAAATGGTTTGTATTTGCTGTTGTTCTGTGAGATGACGAAAGCAACCCCATGTAGGATGTGTGAACTCAAGCTATTAATCCTGTTCTGACAAAAATTATAACTGGCCTGCTTTATCCCCTGAAACTGAGTAAAGGGTAAAAGGTGAAAATGAGGAACATGGCTTTTGTGCATTCATTTGCATATTGCTAATTGAGAATTTCCACCCTGCAAGCAGCCGTGTAACCTGCCAGACCCAATTCCCCAAGTACTAATTAAATCAACCATGAGCAACATGATCTTTTAAATTTTCTGCTGTGTATAACAATGAGAAGTGTAAAACTAAACATACATAGTTAACTGAAGTATTGGCTTGTAAGGGGTTTTTAAACTATACTCAGAACAAAATTTTCCAAGTACTGGGAAGAAAATCCAGCCTGTACTGGAAAGAACTTCTCAGTTCTTCTGGCCACTCAGCTCCATTGACATGGAAGAGTGCAACGTGAACAAGATGTTGTGCAGTTACTTTGGTACCATAATGATCATAGAAGCATTTTGTGGGATAGCCATGCTTTCTGTGAAGGATGTTAAGGACCTTCCAAGGTGTCTTAGATCCATGTTCTTATCTCACTTCCATGTTCTCCATCTGCCACCCTTTTTATTCCTGCCATCACTGCTGTTGATGCTCTTGAAACATCCTTTACACAAGAGTTTGCTTCTCCAGACTTGCATATCATGAATAGCTTCTAAGGGACATGGTAAGTGAACTATGTCTACTGAGCTCAGGAGTGATGGGTGCAAGTTAAAATAAGATTTGTATTTCTTCCCATAATTTTGATGGGTTCTTTGGCTCTTTCTGTTATTTTTCTAAAACAAAGGAACACAGAACATTAGAAGAAACTTGAATATGTAGAATTTGCCCTTCCGTATTTGCTTATTCTTAGATGGGTTTATTAGAGATCTAGCTATATGCTTGTAACACGTCTTTCAAAAAGAAGGGAAAAAAAAAATGGCAAAAAACCCCCAGAAATTTGATAAGCGTGGATTTCCTTATCCATGTTCCTGATTTTATTTGACCTTCTTGGCTCTACATAACAGAACAAAATCACAAAATTGCAGAGTGCCCTGGGTTGGAAGGGATTTAAAGACCATCTAGTTCCAGCCCCTCTGCCGTAAGCAGAGACGCCCGCCACTAGACCAGGTTGCTCAGAGCTCTGTCCAACCTAGCCTTAAATGCTTCCCAGGATGGGGCATCCATAACTTTTTGCAACCTGTTCCTCTGTCTCACTATCCTCACAGTAAAGAATTTTATCCTATTATCTAATATAAACCTACTGTCTTTCAATTTGAAGCCATTCCCCCTCATTCTGTCACTACATGTTCTTGTAGTCTCTCCATCTTTCTTGTAGGCTCCCTTCAGGTACTGGAAGGCTATAATTAGGTCACGCTGAACAATCCCAATTCTCTTAGCCTTTCAATCAATTTTCTTAACCTTTTAACCAAGCTGAGTTGTCCAATGCAGACGACAGTAGTTTACTTACAACATTTCAAGGTGGATTTCACTCAAGATACTTCTGCTTTGCGTCTTAAAAATGTTTCTCCTCTGTAACAAGTTGTGTTGAACCTGAGTGTCACTGGTAGTTTTAATGACTACTCTTTTTCCTTGATGGTTGTGAAAACACATTTTAAGAGTAAATAGTCTGAGCTTTGCCTTATCAATGATCACTGGAAAACTATTTCTCTACTGCAATTAGTTAAATTGTTGCTTTTACTGGCTCAACACAAGAAAACATTTGGTCAGATTGTTCTTGTAAATGTTCAGTTTCTCTGGGGTGCAACATACCTAAAACATTATAGATATGAAACACCAAATGCACACTTAAAATGAAAAAATGCAAATTTGATCATAAATAAATACAAAAGACAAACATCCGTGAGCTGGAAAACAGTCCCTATTGATTTCAGAACATGACTGGTTCTATGAGGTTGAAAGAAAACTCTTAATCATGCTGCTTGAAAAGACACTTCTAGGATTATTTTTCAAACTCTTCACAACGCTTCTATGGCTTTTAGTACAGCCTTGTTGATCTAGTGAGGGCAGTCAGCACATATGCAGTTAAAAGAGCTCAGAGACCAGGGAAATACTCTGACCATGGCGGTGTTTTTTTCCCTCCCTTTCCTTTTCTAAATAGTGCTGAATGGAAATGGGCATTTGTTTAACAGGGGATAGTATTTCAGGTTCTTACTTGGTAATCATGGAATTAGTCTGGCTTTCTGAAGGTTAACAGGGAGTGGCTTAAATCCTAGAAGAAGGTTAAGATGTGATCTGGCATACCAAGGATCAAGAATTTGAGAAAGAAAAAGTCAGAGAGATTACTAAAATAGCTTATGCAATACTAAAGTATTGCATAAGTAAAGAAGGGATTTAAATGCAAGTACATTACCAGAGCCTGAGGATGCTAATTTTGCATGGACAGTGGTGGACACACAGTAAATATGAAGGAATACGTAAGAAAGAAAGAAGGTGTTCACTGTGACGTTGGTTTTCTATAATTTTCATGTAACACTTTTTAAAAATCTCAAATGCAAAAAACCCCCAAAACATCAAACTTAAAACGCTGAAGATAGCATACAAACCAGGCAGATATGCTTGAGGCTACAGGTGACTGTATCAGGAAGAAGTCCAAAAAATAGAGGAAATTGAGGAAACACACCGATGTGAGTTTATTATGCTTAAAACGTATGGAGAAGACAAAAAAAAAGAAGCTGGTTTTAAGTCTACCATGACAATAACAATTTTCTGTCTTAAAAAGGTACTCTTTATGTTAAAGAAACTTAGAGTAAATGAAGGTGGAGAGGTGTATTGAAACAATTTGTATTGGTCTCTAGGACTCTGAGAGATGGTCACTCTGGGAAACCAGACACTCTATAAGGCTTTTAATTTACATTAGCTACAAGAAGAAAAATGTGCCATACCCTATACATTGAGGTACACAATAGGGCCATTTTATTTTACAGAAGCTGCCCAGCTCTTTGAAAAGAGATAGTATTTTGGTTTTGTTGGTTGTTTTTTTTTTTTGCTACAGCGCAGAGTAATTTTCATTTGTACAAGAAAGACAAAGGTAGAACAGCAAATGATTTCATAACCACCTTCTGCAACCTATTTCACTGCTGTGGCTCTGGAGAGATGAGCAAGACCCTAGAGGCACTAACCTCATTGACTGATTGTCACTCATCTTACATTAGATTCTGAAATGACACCAGCTTTAGATTACAGGTAGCCAACCACACAGTCCTCCACAGTTAATATGTTAGGAGGCAGTACAGGGTTTGTTTCGGAATAAGGAGGAATTCACCACAGAAGGCAGTCTTCCCTGAGGATATAATTTAGAAGTTTTAAAGTAAAAGTGTGCTGCAGCAGGGCCAGTACTAAGAATCGATATGCAGCTGAAAATCAGAAAGAACCCACACATTTTATAATAAAACATGCAAAAATTATATTAGTGTGTGGCCAAAGAGCACAGGCAGCCTCAGGAGCCTTGTTGCACTGCATCCAGGTGACTATGGGGAGAACAAGCATTAAAGGGAAGAAAAGGGTAATTTCTCTTCTTTCCCACTTCTGCTCTTGGAGAAAAAAATGAATGTCAGCTGTATTAAATAATTGAATTGCTGCTGAAATCCTTTCCCAATTAAATGAAGAAATTCAAACAACCTTCATCTCCCAAATGCCCAAACATCCCTTTTTAAAATCTTTGTGAATATATCGTGCATATGCCTGTGCCCCCATTTTTGGTTTGTTTCTCTGTCTGTCTGCATGCATCTATTTTTATAAGAAAGAATGTCGGTGGTTGAATAAGAACAAATTTTTGTTCCTCTTTAGTGTTTTCCACCTACATCCTATCCTTCACGTCCTTCAGAAAAGAAGGTTGCATATTTATGTGTAGTGCTTAATGAGAAAATACATCCTTGCATATGATATGCTCTGCTTCCTGTCATGTACTCATTATTCTCTTTGAGTTTACCAGTGTTTTTTGGTTTATAGATTCATGATTAATTTATTCTCAATCTACAAGAAAGCCCTTTTAATTCCAAGAAGTGGGTTAGATGAATTACCAGACATACTTTATTTGGCCTGCTTATCTACTGGAATGATTTGCAATTATCATCCCTTGCCTTTCCTGACTGGGAAAGAAATCAACTGTTGATGAATTTAGTGAGAGACAGGGAATGTTTTGCAGACTTTAGGATTTCTAGCAGGATGGAGTCCCAGTCAGCAAAGAATGGTGTCAGGAGGGAAACTGTCCTGGATTGACACTGCTGCTGCTTTGAGAGCAAATGGAACAGGATAGACTGTCTGTGCTCCCATCAAAACATACAAGGACACTGTGCAAGGCTCGTGTAGTCTGCATTGCCCTGGGGTGCCCATGGCTACAGGCAGCCCCACCTGTGAATACGATGGAAATGCAGGTGTCTGGCATACAGCCAGCAGATACCCCGGCTGTCAGCAGAAACTGCTTTTACTCATCTGCTTCCTAAGCTGGAAGAAACCTTCATGTTGAATGAATTCTGACTGCCTTGGTGTTTACTCTCAGTGTACTCATCAACCTTTATGTCTGTTGGATGGAACTTCAGACACTGTGCGGATGCTGATCAAGTGAGGAGACAAAGTCGAAACCTCAGCAAAACAGATCACTGTGTGTTGTGCCATTCAGAAGCTGAATCTGCCAGGCAAACATTTCCAAGCGTGTTTTGGTAGCTTCAGATATAAATATTATAACAACTGTGAATCAATAATTTATGAGCAAAAAGGGCACTGAGTGAGAATTTGGGACACCTGTTATCTATTCCCAGCTCTGCCTGTTCTTTGCTCTAAAGTTTTATCTGTTTAGTTTGTAATTTTTTCCTGCATGTTTGTACAATGCCTGGAAAAGGCATTTCAGTTTTGGTGTGGTGCCCTCCAGTGCTTCTCTAAATAATCTTGCTGAATTATACGAGCATGCAGTGCAGAGGAGTGTGGACTTAGGAAAGATAGAACAGGAAAGAAGTATGAAGACTTCACAGATCCAGTACACAGTTGCATACGGGTGATTAGAAAACATACCCTTATGTGACTTTGTGCTTCCAGAACCCAATATTGTCATCTGAAGGGAAAAATAGCATTGCAGTTAGCATAATTTGCCACTAAATGTTTGTATGAGTCTTACATACAGAGAAAGAATCACATGACTTATGCTTAGGAATACATATTTCCTCTGGGAAATTTCAGTCCCATCAAAAATTTTGAGGTCACATAATGTTACAGCTGCATTAAGAATTCATAGTTGGATGAAAGAAAATAGGTATCTTGCCTGAATTTGTAGTACCTTAAAAAATAAGAGATATTTTATTCATTTATCTCTATGAAAATAAAAACAAGCCTGTCTCTTTTTAACCACAAAGATAAATTGATAGTGTCTTTAAACTATTACCAGTGAGAACAAGGGAGTACTAGGAACAGGTCTAAAACTTTAAATACTGAGAAAAGCATTTAACAATCACACTCATCTGCTTGAGGCAGGTGTAGCTAATAAGGAGGAAAGGAAGGAACAGCTGTATCTTGGATAAAGGCTCCTCGGCCATACAAAGATAAATAGCTAACAGCTGGTTTCCCACAGGGCGTAACTTTGCTTTAATGCCCCTGTTTCTGCTCCCTTGCATAGATGAATCTTCTGTTAGGCCAAAGGGGAAGACATGTTTATACATCATGAAGACAGATGCTTTCATCCTTGAAGACGATAATTTGTCCTGGCTGTGGAAAATTAGTTCTCATTGGTCACATTGGGAGTGGACACAGATGTTTTGTATTATGGTGCTCAAAGTCACACTACTTATTAGGGCAGTGAGGCAGCATGGCTTTCCTAGATGTGAAAAAGGGTGAGTATGGAATATGCTTCCTCATGCAGTTAAATTCTGGGGTTCAGTATAATTTATGAAGGTTTGCAAGGTGTTTTTTAAGAGAGTATGAGAAGGAGAGAGAGTTTCACTGGATGCTTTACAGTTCTTTCCTATTTTGCAGCTGATATCCTGACATGAACACAATATTAATCACAGTAGGGGTAAAATGACAAATGTAAGCTATTTCAGCTAAATGGAAAAGACAGTCTCTCGCTCCTAAGGCATTGATGAGGACCTCAGAGGGGATGACAAGCTCTGTGTAGGATTCATCTTCCTGTCTTATTTTCTCTACGTGTAGGATGGTGAGGTTATGTGATGGTGCATATCCAAGAGCAACTGAGTCCTCTTTTGCTGATTTGTGTTGCAAGTGCTTGGTTCTCTCATCAAACCTGCAAGTAAAACCTAGTTTCATTTTCAAGAAAAATGTCAGAATATGGACATTTAGTAGAGTTTGCAAGGCATAATACTGGGGGGTTTGTGCCTCCTCCCCTTTATGGAAAATGCTAAAAGGTCCAATCCAAATTTTATCTTGTGCTGTTCTTTCTTTTCTGATATTTATTGTTATTGGTACATGAATGAGGTTTTTTCCTGTCTCTGGAGCTGACCTGGAAAAAAATTGTTCTTCTAGGTGCATTATTAACATACCCTGCAGATCTCAGAACTGATTCTAGGATTGATGCTTTTCTCCAAGGCTATTTGAAATTAAATACTTGTTCTTCCTCTTTCCCAGCATGTGCTGTAAAACAGCACACATCCTTGTGGGACTTCACGTTTAGTAAGTCTTGAGACCTTTTCAGAGCCTTAATTTTGCATTTATTTCAATAATTATTACAACAAGCTTATTAAAGTAGATATATAAATGATGACATACAGTTACTGGATATATTTGGGTTATAGCACCTATCCAAACACGTTGTGAGTACAACATTTATTTCCAAACTTTAGCAAAAAACCTAGTTATGTAGTTATGAAGTGATAGATACAGGCAAATCTGATACAACTTAAGTTTTGCCGACAGAACTTTCCATGACAAAGAAATGCAAAGGAGCTTAAGAGACTTTTCAGTAAACCTTTCCGATGTAATTATTTTTCAGGAGCTGTCCTGCAGAGAAAATATATGCCTTCTCCTAGAGTATCATCTGAGGTTTGCCAAGAAGAATTGGTAATCTTTATAAAAAAAGTGTGATATAGAATTTTCATTGCATCTATCAATCTGAAATACTTAGTGCATTTTCATTTTTGTGGTAAATTAATATATATTTTTTGCTGCTTTTCAGATTTCATAGAAGTTTATATAAGCCCAAATTTTACACTAAATTATAAATGTAAATGTTGAGCCCTTATTTTGTAAGGCAATTTTTCTTTAATATTAGTTTTTTTATTTTTTTAGCTAGGCTGTATCTATACTTTTACAAACTAAATTTACCAGAAATGTAGCTTTGAGTCCCAAATAGTAGGATTCTATTATCTACTCTGCTTTACCTTACATCCTGGTCCTTCATATTCCTGAATATACAGAAGTCAATGGGAACAGAGACTGTAAGTGATGCCAACTTGACCTGACAGATTCAGTGCAATACGACTGTTGCTGAGTCAGAACATAATGTACGTAACAAAGCTAATATAAAGAAAAATCAATTTGACGAAGAACACTTTATATGAAAAGGAAATTTCCAGCTTTTTCTTGGTACAAAAGTTTATTTTTTTCATAAATATCGACTTGCTTTTCTCATTACGTACTTCTCCTGTTTGTGTGGCTTAACCTCAGCTGACAACTCACCCCCACACAACCACATGTTCATTCTCTCCTGGTGGGATGGGGGAGAAAATTGGAAGCGCAAAAGTGGGAAAACTCATAGGTTGAGATAAAGACAGTTTAATAGGGAAAACTAAGGCTATGCAAGCAATTAAAACAAGGCAAGGAATTAACTCACCACTTCCCATGGACAAGCGGGTGTTCAGCCATCTCCAGGACAGCAAGGCTCCATCACGCAAAACAGCGACCTAGGAAGGTAAATGCCATCACCTCGAACAACCCTCTCTTCCTTCTTCCCTGCAGTTTATCTGCCGAGCATGACCCCTATGATCTGGAATAGCTCTTGGGTCAGCTGTTCTGGCTGTGTCCCTTCCCAACTCCTTGTGCACTCCCAGCCCCCTCACTGGTGGGGTTGGTGAGGAGCTCAAAAGGCCTTGGCTCTGTGGGAGCACTGCTCAGCAATAGTGAAACCATCCCTGTGTTATCAATGCTGTTTTCTGACACAATTCCAACACATGGACCCATAGCAGCTACTATGAAGAACCTTAACTCTGTCAGGGCTGAAACAGGCACTGTTATTGAAAGTGCATTTTCTGATGGAAAGCTCTTTCAATTAAGGTTTTCCAGCAAAGTTGGAAGTACAGACTTCATAGATCTTTAAACATTGTGAGATTCTTTTTACTTTTTGTCTGTTTTGAAGGAATTTATTAAAAAAGGTCAAATTGTGCAGGGTAACAGGGGCATTAAATAGGACTTTTGCAAATTTAGGACCTTTTTTCTGTGAAGAAAAATAAAAAGAAAAAAGAGAGCAACTAAATCTTTTTATTAAAGGTTTGAACCGTATTTGTTTGAGTTAATTAAATCTTATCACATTCATATGCACTTTCTAATTAACAATTAGCTGTGTTTTCTTTGTAATAAATGAGAAATCTTTCAGAAACATGAGAATGGATAAAAGCATGCAGCAGCTTAATTAATCTCTATTTTATCTCTGGAGCACTAAGTTATATTTAGCAACAGTGACAAACAAAATTCTACACTGGTTTACAGTTTCAGATGTGACAATTTCTTTATGAAATCAACCATCTGCAATAACAAATGATTTCAAAAATAGTATTCTTCAGTACGTAGTCTGAATTCTCCAAACAAAAGCAAAGAAAGTAAACTTGTTTTTAAACAATGAACTAAGACTATTAAGAAGAAATACTGCATTTAACAAGACAGTTTAATGTGCAAGAGATGTAGGCAGTTGAAAACACCTACATTTGCCCTAAGTTTTTAAAAGGTCATCCCTTCAAAAGATTTGATCTCTAGTAGGGGAAAAAATGTGTGACTTTTGTTTTCCTAGACCTAATGGAAAATATTGTGGTTTAATATGTTAATAAGTACAGGCAAACTGCAGATTTCCACAAAGTTGTCATCCTGACCAGGTAGTTCATGTTGAAACTAGAGGCTGCTCTGTCTACAGCAGATTTAGCTATATGAGAGTTGGTGTGTTTATTTTATCTAGTCTCTTTCAGAAACATCCTTTTTCTTCTTGTAAAGTCATAAGACCTTGATGATTTAAGCAATACTTCCATGAAATGGATTGTTATCACAAAGCAGCATGCAAAATTGACTGTTTCTAAAACTAGGTCTCCTACGAGCAAGGAAGAGGCACAAACCCCACATGTCATCCTAGCTGCCCTTCCAGGTTTGCCTACTGGGGTTATTTCACTTTGTGAAAAATTGCACAATCATTGGGCCAAAGACAGACCAACTCTATAGCTCTGCAGTTAATAGCTATAAAAAATTAACCTGTCTGGGACAAAACTGGAACACCAATGTATTGAACTCCTAGGTTATTTTGGGGTTGAAGAATCCATTTCAGCTTTTTAATGACATTTTAAAAGGACTGTATTTGGGGAATGGAGAGGGATATTCTTAACCCTACAAATATTTTTCAGACGCGAGAAAATCTCCACCTCCATTACTGGTCTTAAACAGTCATCACAAAATTTTGGTTTGTGCATTCTCCCTTGGTGTCTGCTTAGTGAGCGATTTTTGGACTAATGCCATTTTCTCTGGGAAGAGTCTATCCTATGACACAAATGTTGAACACTAGATGGTGTGTGATGAATGTACATTTCTGACTACTTTAAGAAAAGACCATCAGCTCTGTGGTTTAGTTCTAAACCCGGCCAATTTTGTGTTTGATATCCCTTGAATAATCAGTTGGGCAATCTGACTTCCAGAACCATTTTCTGCAAAAGGACATTATCACCTGGCAAGATGGGGATTGATACAGCCAAAATGAACATTTGGAGGTGCACAGGCCAATTTCTGGTTCTGTGTATCAGCACAATTGAGTTCCCTTTGAGTACCATTGACATCAATGGAAACTAGGACCACTCAACACCTGGGAGGATTTAAATCAGAATAAAGGTGGTTGTGGAGTGTTTCTTCTGCTTTTTCTTTTTTTTTTTTTTTTGTTTGGGTGTTTTT
>VZTG01002008.1:1474-11537 GCA_013397845.1 Melanocharis versteri | reverse complement strand
GCTGTCCTTCCCGCCAGGCGACACCCCGGCTTCCCGCCGTACCAGGCAGCGGTTTGGCCATAACGTCGATCTCGGCTGTCCCTGGGCGAGCTAGCCACACCAGCCGGAGGGATGGAGACACTTTTAAGTATCTGTGTTTTATATGAATAAATTATATTTGCCCAGGACTTTTCTCTGGAACAGAGCCCAGCTAACAAACTGGTGTGGTTTGTTTATACTATTAAACATACAAGAAAGATATTAAAATATTAGAGAGCATCCAAAGGAGGTCCGGAAAGATGGTGAAGGGCCTTGAGCAGAAGATGCATGAAGAGAGGCTGAGGTCAATCTTTCAGTTCAGTCTGGGGAAGAAGAGACTAAAAGGAGACCCCATTGCAGTCTGCAGCTTCCACTCCTTCAGTTTGAACAATGCATTTCCCTTTCTTCTGTGACAATAAATTCGGATAAAGAATCTCCTCCAGAATCTGTGTAGGCCCCCTTAAAAAAGTGGAAGGCTCCCTTGAGGTCTCTCCGTGCTCGAGTATGTGCTTAAAGGTGTAACCTAGTTCTGCTTTGGTAAACCCTCATTCACTAATAAGAATCACTGGAAAAAAACTTGGACCCATAAGATTGGCAGAGAAATAAAAATGATTTACCTAAATTTAATATGCATCATCTAAATTAAAATGGAAACAACAAGCAGAATTGCACACGCTGCATGAAAGAAAAAAAATACATAAATTTAAAGAAAATAAAAATTAAAAATAAGAGAAAAAAGTAAAAAAAAAATCTTGAAAATCCATAATTAAAACATATCTAAGATACAGAAAAAAGAAAACTTTCGGAAAAAAAGTAAGTAAAAGGAAATGGACAGAGATGAAATGAAGCGAAAAAAAAGAAAAAACTGAAAACAATACAGATTGAAATATTAAAAAAAATTGAAAAGAAAACATGAAAAAGAAATGAATGCACTGAAATGTTTAAAACAAAAATGAAAAAATGGAAAAAAAAACCTATAAAATGGGACGCCAATAAGTAGAGGAAAATAGAACAAACCTTGCCCAATTGATCCTCATTGAATTCGCAAGATTTCGTTTCCTTTCATGAGATGAAGACTTTCTTTTCATGAAAGGAAATGAAATCTTGAAATTGGAAAAGAAAGAGGAACAACCACTGTGGAAAGGAGATATGGCAAAATCAAATGCAATTAGAAAACAAAAGAAAATCTGGAAATGCAGTGACTACAACAACATGGGTTGGGATGAAAAGAGTTGCAGCGCTAAGGACTCAAACTTGGCAAAATTATTCTCATTGCCATCGTGAAATCAGGGAATAAAGTCAAAGAAAAAGACAGGAGATGAAACCGAGGATTTGAAATGCTGGAAAAAAAAAAACCTGCACCGAAGTGAAAACAATACAAAGGTAATGGGATGACATGAAGTGCAGGGAAATGGACCAAACCTTGCCCAATTGATCCTCATTGAATTCGCAAGATTTCATTTCCTTTCATGAGTTGAAATCTTTCCTACTGAAATCAGAAGTAAATGTGGAATCCTAACCATAACTGTAACTGTGGTGAGCAGTAAAATCAGCCTTTGACGTGGCTGGTGAACACATGGTTCGTTCCGAAATAATAATGTGAAGATAGCAATATTAAGGCATTTGTTTATTCTTTTTTTGGAGTGAACTGGAGAAAACCTCGTCAAAATTATGGTTACTGAAATTTCAAAACCCAGGAAAGAAGTCAATTCAAGAGATAGAAGAATGAGTTCCTTAAATGAATTTCTAAGGTATAAAAGAAAATCTTTGCAAAATGAAGTGAAAACAGTAATAATGCTGTGGTATGACATGAAGTGCAGGGAAATGGACCAAGCTTTGCAGGATTGTTACTTCTTTTAATACCAGTAATTCTTTTTTTTTTCCATGAAATGAAGATTTTTCTTTTATGATAGGAAATGGAGTCTGAGAAGAAAATGAAAAAAACCACACTGGAACAGACATATGATGCGATTAAATACAAGTCAAGTAAAAAAGAAAATTCATAAGTGGAATGAATAGAATGACATGTCTTGGGATGAAATGAGGTGCAGTGAAAAATACCGAAGGAGACTATGTTTCCAAACTGATTGCGTGAAGTTTCCCCGCCTTCGTGTTAAATCCAAAACGTCCACCTTTCTATGCTAAGGATGTATGGATTTCTTCCTCGTAGAATAGCACAGAAATAATGCATTTATGGGGTTAGAAAGAGGGACTGAGAGCTTTTTTATGTAGCCCTGAGACATAGAATCTTTCGGAGAATTGGTCAGTGCCAGATTTGGATTCCAAACCCTATCTTCAGAGATGTGGGGGAGTTTTATTCAATGTAACTTGAATGCAAACATTAACCAAACCCCAGAAATAGAAAGGCAGTAGCGTCTAAGTGTATCTTTGAGGTTAGAAATGCAAAGGTCATGAATACATAGATTCTCTTACATACTCCAGATGTGTTTAACATTCAGATTCTCTCTGTTCAGCCAAAGGATGGACAGAGGCTTTGCAGAAGACTGGTTATGCAAGTGGCTAAAGTGCAGGAGTAATTTCCACACTTGTTTCCCAAAGCATAAAAAATTACAATATAAGAGAAAGAAATGCTTAAACATCTCTAGATTACAATCTGAAGAGTAGGCAAATTCTTTTGCTGCTGTGAAAACCTTTTAAATAATTTGGAGCTACTTTTCAGTTTATGATTGTTACAATTGTTTTCTTGACAAAAAACATGGTCAGGAGAAGAATAGCTTAAAAAAAAGCCAGTTCTCAGCAAGCATTGAATTATTTAGAGACTTTCTTAGTACTATCAGTTTTTAGCCTTGCCTTCTTCTTCAGCTAATTTAAAATAATTGCAAAAAAACCCCCAGCAACAACAAAAAAGATATGGGGGGCTTGGCAGGCAGAAGTGTGCCTAATTATTGTACTCCTACTCGTCCATCAAGTGACCCCACACCACTCCATCCTGACATATAAACCTTTAATATATAGTTACTGTGATTTATATTCTAATATAGCTGACAAAGGCATCTACAATTTAATTTGAAAAGGTAGAAGTCCAAGGACAGGAATTTCAGAAAGTGTACCTGGTGACTTTAGAGGACACAGAAAGCTCATACCTGTATAGTCATGCTCTCTTCTTTTTTTAATACAGACTTCAGAAACATTGTGCTACGGTATGTAGTCTTCTATCTCCACATACAACAAAATGCTTCTGAAAATACAATAACAATCTTCATTCAGGGAGGAATATTGTATTCCAGACAACACAACAAGCAAAAGGTTGTCCTAACTATTCTTAATCCTTTCACAGAATCACAGAATATCCTGAATTGGAGGGGGACCCACAAAGGTCATTGAAGTCCAACTCCTGGCCCTACACAGGACAATCCCAAGAGTCACACCATGTGCCCAAGAGCATTGTCCAAATGCTTCTAGAACTCTGCCAGGCTTTGTGTTGTGACCACTACCCTGGAGAACCTGTTCCAGTGCCCAACCACCCTGAGTGAAGAACCTTTTCGTAATATCCAGCTTAAACCTCCGCTCTCTCATCTTCTCGAGGCTGAACAAGACAAGTGACCTTAGCTACTCCTCATATGGTTTTCACTCTAGACCCATCACCATCTTTGTAGCCCTCCTTTGGACATTCTCTAATAACTTTATGTCCTTCTTATGTTGTGATGCCCAAAACTGCACAGAGGACTCAAGAGAAGTTGTTATACTCACATGTAAGTTGTCTGAAAGTCCCTTTTCTCTATTTTGTAAAGAATCTGTTTTTTGTTTATAGATATAAAAGCAAGCAGCACATTCTTAATGACCTACTGCTTGAGGGTGATCGTTCAATATGCAGTGCAACACTGTTCTGGAAGAGGTTGTTAGAGTGTTGCTAGTTCTTCCCTAGTGGAAATTTATTCAAATAAAATAAACATTTATCATTAGTGGGCTTCTGCTCCCATTTCATCCTGATAATGAATCCCTTCTACAAGGATTAGATGTTGATTAGATATAATGGCTGTTAATGATCTTATCTATTAAATTAAGGCAGATGTTAAGGGATTTATACTTAAAAATACCTCATGTGGTAAATCTCAGGAGTGTGCAGAAGAAAGGCAACACTGTCTGCATTCATAGTGATAACAAATTAACCATGACCTGAAGAGGTCAGGAAATGTTCGTATTATTTGATTAGAAAAGGTACAAACAAAATTCCTGCTTCCATATGAGCATTTTCGAAGACAGTGGAAAGAAAAAAAATTTCTAAAAAGACTCTGAACCCAAAAGTAATTTTAAAAATGTCATTTATCTGTAAGCTATGAAAATGATTCCTGCTAGAGGAACTCAGTCTTGCCTGGTGAGAGGGATCAATCTGATTTTTATTTATGCCTCAACATATGTTATACATAAGGTGAAAAATTACTCTAGGGGCTGTAAATGTGCTGGGAGCCCTGTCCCCAAGGAGGCTTCATCTGGCAGCCAATCAGGGGAGAGAAAGCTTTCTTTTTCCCTCTCTGCTCCCTTTTCTATCCCCCTTCAGCAGGAACACTTACCTTTCTTTGTCAATAAACAGTTCTCAGATATAATATTGCTGTGCTCAGGTTTTATTTTTGTCTGAGAAATCAAAAAGAATCCTCCCCAACTCCCCTTTTATATGGGACACCTGGGTTACACCGTGATGAAATCTCAGCTTTTTTCCCCTTTCTCTTAGAAGTTGGTAAGTAGTAATTTTTAGTGTAGCAGATCTTACTGTACTGGGTAGTAGTAAATTCCAGGAAAATAAGCAAACAGCTACTTTGTGAATGAGAGCAGGGCTGTAAAATGAAAATGAGAGAATGAAGCTCACTGGCTGAACATGTGAGTGAAAAAGAGATGTGTGACAAGGGCATACTTGAGGGATAACCTGTGAAACAGTCCTCTAGGAAGAAGATGAAAGTATGCACCACTGCCAGATCAACTAAAGATGTTTTATGCTTATCTGGATCTCTGTTTTTCATTTTTCTTTTAGTAATGCCAATGTTTATAGTATTAGAGTATCTGCAGGGAGGGACAAAGCATTCTAAAGTCTTTGACTTGATGAAATGCTCAAGGTTGGCTATTTAGCAAGAGGATTCCTGGATTATGGCCCTCTTAGCTGAATTTAATATTCTTTCAGTAGTTTTATAATAATTTGAGTATCAAAATATGCTCTTTTGGAGACCCTTTCATTATTGCCTTTTAATGACCAAGATCCTCAGAGTCTTCCATTAAGACAGCAAAATATTCTATCATGCTCAGTATTACAAGCAAGCTGGCATTAATGTTCTTATTTTTTGGCTCATATGTTTAATTCTATAAAGCCCTGATGTGATTATTAAGAATAAGAGTCATTGATAAAATCGCTTTGATGGGTGAAATTTATCTTGTACAGAATGGCAGCATGAGGCCAAAGTAAGATGTATGTGAGATATTAGCCTCTGATGGTTCTCTGCTAAGGAAGAATTTAATTAACAATAAATTTAATTATTTTATTTTGATATGCGGGGTTTTGCAGGCCTTTCTGAGTTTATCAGCATAGCTAAGAATCTAGGGGATGAAATGAGGGTCAGATTTTTAAAAGCAGCTAATAATTTTGGCTAGTTTTTTTTTTTTTTTGGAAGGAAAGACGGATTCTAATATAAAATTTGAGACACCTTCAAAGAAACTCTTTTTCAGAAAATTTGAGAATTTAATTATGGAAACTCAGATCCCTGGGAAAAGGGTCTCCAGATGAGTGCCCAAAGACATTAACATTTCTTGAGCACCTAGGCGTGGACCCTTGAGCCTTATGTTCAAAGTTCAGAGGCTCCCTGAACTGGGTTTTAAATGTTGCTGTGAGGAGCCAATTTAATTCTGATTTCTGTCTC
Source organism: Melanocharis versteri (assembly GCA_013397845.1). Lineage (NCBI taxonomy): Eukaryota > Metazoa > Chordata > Aves > Passeriformes > Melanocharitidae > Melanocharis > Melanocharis versteri. The sequence goes on along the minus strand of VZTG01002008.1, from coordinate 5,655 downwards.
AACGTGGTTTGTCAGAGGGATGTGGGGGAGGGACTACATCCCTGTCACCTGCAGGACGCAACTGGGAGAAGACAGGAGGGGACCCTGTTTCTGGGGTCACTTTGCCTGGCAACCATTTCATATCTCACATGGGATGGGCAGTCAGCAGGGGACCACCAAGGACACTGCATCCTCCAGAGAGGTTTCTCCAACCAGATGGCAAAAGGTCTCCACCCATGGACTACTGTGGAACGTTGGACTGGGCCAGTGGTCTCCTGTCAGCAGGCAGAGCTTGGGAGGAGCCAAGGGGTATAAAAGTAACTGTGTCACAAGCTCTGGGCTCTTGTCTGTTTGCTTTTTGCTTCTTGCCCTGGCTCTAGCCTGGTTTTGTCCTTTTTGCCCTGGCTCCAGCTTGCTTTTTGTCACTTCTGCTCTTGCTCGCCCTCACTTTACTCACCCTCCCTCTCGCTGGGGGCTTGGCGAGGCACCAGCTGACCTCCGAGCCTCGTGTATAGTCTTGTGTCTTGCCCTACCCCTTTGCCCGTCCCAGTTGCCGCCTGTCCTGCCTCCCTGTGTTCTTGTCTGACGCCCTGCCTGCTTCGTCCCTGCCTGAGACCCCTGCTCCTCACCCTGCTTCACCAATCCAGCCTGCGCCGTGATCTCCGCCACGACACTGCCCAGGGTTCTGCAGCTCCTGCCCGAGCGCCCGCTCACCTTGTGTCCAGCCGCCCATCCAGTGCAGCTCAAAAACCACTTCTGCAGACAGTCAACTATCTCCTCATGGACTCAGCTCTGATTTCAGAGCTACCTCTGGTGCTGTTGAGAGAAACAGGTTGGACCAGAGACATAACTGCACATAGGCTCGTGTCTGCTTCAGCACTGAGCCAGGAGCTGTTGTCTGTAAAATGGTTCGGGGACTGGAACATCTGCCACACAAAAGGAGCCTGAGTGAGCTGGCTTTACTTAGTATTGAGAAGGCTCAGGGGAGATCTAATCAGTGTATATAAATACCTGACAAGAGACAGGAAAGAAAGTGGACCTAGGCTTTTCTCACCTGTAGCCAGTGTAATGAAAGAGGCATTAAATACAAATGGAAAGACAGAAAATTCCATTTACTTGGTCTCTCCAAAAATCAGCTGAAAGTCACATTATCATTGTTTTTTGAAGAAATTTTCTGACTAACGTCTGACTCCTGCTCTACAGAAAGCTTCTTTCCATGGGCCACAGATTCTTCTAGAAGCCTGCCTCAGTGTGGGCTCACCACAGTCTGCAGCTTCCTTCAGGGCATGTCACCTTTGTTGGCATAGGGTCCCTTGTGCTGCAGTGTGGATATCTGCTCCTGCCTGTTCCTTCATGGGCTTCAGGGGAACAAACCTGATTCCCATGGTTTTCTCTACAGGGAAATCTCTCTGGTTCTTCACCGAGAGGGTAGTCAAGAACTATAAGAAGCTTCTCAAGGAACTGGTAATAGCACCAGGCCTGTCGGTGTTCAAGAAGCATTTGGATAATGCTCTTTGATAAAGAGTTTAACTCTTAGATTGCACTGCGTAGAGTCAGAATTTGGACTCAGTGATTCTCTTGGATCACTTCCAACTCTGTGTATTCTATGATTCTGTTGCTATTTGTGCACTTAGAAATAACTTGAGTAGCTTCTCAATTCCAATGACCAGAAACTAGAGCTGCAAACACTCACACCGGAAAAAAAATAATGTAACTTAGAGTAAATAACAATGGGAAGGAGGTTGTCCATTCACCAGCATTTTAAACACTTAAATAATTAACTTTTTTACACAAATGAAAGAAAAAAAATCATTGAATATTCATATGATATCAGACAGAAGATTGGTTATTGTTGAACTTAAACTGTCTAATATTTCTAGGAGGATTGGCAAGGGCAGGAAATTCCATCAGTGATGTTGCATGCTCAATTTTTTAAAAAATATTCTTTCGGAAGAATGCCATCAGTGTTTTATCAATCATCATTTTCATGGCTGAAAATACAGAGTTTTAATAGCAAACTTGTATTAGTGTTTGAAATACAATCAAAAGAAGAAGAATTCAAACTTCAAAGAAACACCATTTCAACTACAGCAATACATTTTCAGGTGCTTCTAATCCACAGTTGTTTGGACCAGTTTTTCATCTCTGTCCAACAGAGGTGTTAAAGACCTATCAGATTATTAAATTCAACAATCTGGCAGACATTTAAGAAACACATTGAATACTAAACCAGTTACAAGATTATACTTAAAAGTACCAGAAATAGTGAGCTACAGAGCATTCTGAAATTCAGTGGAAGTGTGAGATCATAAAATTTATCTCCAGTTAGATGCAAACTACCTTTTTTATGTCAAGAAGTCATATTCTTTAAAGAGTAATTGTGAAGAGCAGTTAGCATTTAGGTCCAAATGAAGTCACAATCATTTTCATGGCATCTGCCTGTTTACAGTTCTGATTTCTGTCAAACAGAAATTGGTAGAAAAAGAATAGCCAGATGTTTTTCATGCAAATTCTCTGCTGGCTAACAAGATGAGAAATTTACTTTCAGGTCTCCATAGAACTATTTGTTACTAAATGTCACAGTTTCAACTCCTATTCTACTAGATTATGAAACTGTGAAAAGCAGAAAGTAACTGTCAAGTAAGGCAAAAGATGGACACTGAAAATGTGGCTGCAGACTTATCTGATTAGATCTGTATATTTTTCCTTTCTATTGGTTGCTCAACCCCCAACTCCCCAGAAAAACCCAAACCAAATCAGAGCGTGTTATGATGAGAAACTGTGCAAGAACTGGATATTCCTGTACATCTAGATCAGGTTTTAGCAACCAGCAACTTATTCTAGCACAGGTATTTTTCTGTAGTGTGGGACCACGTAAGAAAAATGCACCATTAAAATGAGAGCAGGATGAACTGATAACTGATTCCAAACATATTAAAGACAAGAAGGTGGTTTGAAGAAATCAGCATGAGCTTATGAAGGGGAACTACTTGATCAAGCTGATAGCCTTCTATGATAAGATTACAAACTCAGCAGATATAATAAAACTATCTATCTACCTTTCTGCTGCATGATCTTGCTTATGCCTTATAGCACATGTACAATACACACAAAAATAGTGAAAACTCCCCAAGGCATTATCTTCTAAGGTACTGCCTCTTTGTATCAAGGACAGCATTTTTTGTTATTAGAGGAGCATTAGTTCAAGAAAAATGAGTTCTTGACTTCTCCCTAGTTTTGAGGGCTTAGTCATTTGTCCATGCATGTAACAGGGAATTGCAGCCTTTTGAAAAATAACTCTAAACAACTATGAGGTGGAATTATTTACTTTTTTCCCTAGTGATCCCTAACGTCTGCTAAGTCCTTAAATGGAAGTTCTTTTCTGTAAATCTAATTAATTTTCTGGATGTTGTTCAGATCAATATCAAACAATATAGAATTTTAATCAACAGGGAAACTCAAATAAGAAACACTAGCTTTCCACCATTAACCAATAAAAACAATTCAGTATGTAACAGGCTGTCCTTAGCAGCAATTGCAGTACTTCAAAGTAAACACTGTGTAATAATGTGTAAAGATGTTTCCTTAGGCCTCAGAAGTATGATCTACTATTAGTTATCAAAAGCATTAACAACTGTGCTGGTGTTCATCAATAAAAATCATGTCAAAAATCCCAATGTACTATTGACAGCATTATCCAGTATAATATTCTTCTGCTCTTAGTGTGGAAGAGATTTCAAAGTTTTTTTTTTTCACAGAATCACTAGGTAGGAAGAGAGCTTCAAGATCGTTGAGTCCAACCCATATCCTAACACCTCAACTAAACCATGGCACCAAGCACCACATCCAATCTTTTTTTAAACACATCCAAGAATGGTGACTCCACCAGACTCCACCTCCCCAGGCAGACAATTCCATTACTCTATCATTCTTTCTATAAAAAAACTTTTTCCTGATATCCAACCTCTATTTCCCTTGGCACAGCTTAAGACTGTGTCCTCTTGTTCTATGAGTTGCTGCCTGGAGAAAGAGACCAACCCCCACCTGACTACAACCACGCTTCAGGAAGTTGTAGAGAGTGATAAGGTCACCTCTGAGTCTCCTTTTCCCCAGGCTGAACAACCCAGCTCCCTCAGCCGTTCCTCATAGAGCTTGTGTTCCAAGCCCCTCACCAGCCTTGTTGCCCTCCTCTGGACACGCTC
>VZTG01002004.1:2115-47797 GCA_013397845.1 Melanocharis versteri | reverse complement strand
CTTCTCCCCAGGCTCACGGGGCTGAGCAGCTCTGGCCTTCCCTGCTCTCGCCACGGATGCACAGCACACCCAGGGAAGCACTGAGCAGGCTGCGCTGTGTCACAGGAGCAGATCAACACCAGCTGCCTTCAACACCAGCCCTGCTCCGAGCGCAGCACCCAGGCAGCGCCTGCCAGGCACCACAGCGCTGTAGGGGCCAAGGAGCTCCTCCAGAACATCAGCCCCATGCCAGGGACATGCTCAAACATTCCCAGCCTGGAGATGCATCAGGATCCTCCCTTGCTCTGCTTTCACGCGTGTGAAAATGCAGATTAAGCGACTTGTCACACGATGGGGACACCCAACTGCAGACATTTTCCAGGTCCAGCCGTGCTGGGCAGCTGGCTCTCCTCAGCTGTGGGCTGCACACTGCTCCGTGCAGGCTGCCTCCTGAAGGCCCTTCCAGAAGCTCAGGGCTTGCCCACAGCTGTCTGACACGAGTGTCAGGCAGGGGCAGGGCTGGAGAGCTGTGCACATCCTGCCATCCCCAAACCCATGTCAGACCGTAGCTCTGCTCCCTGCTGCAGCCCAGCACCCCCACAACAGGGAAAGCAAACTGCCCTCCCAGCACATCCTCACAGCCCTCTGCTTGGTCCCAGCTGGCACTGGGGCTCCTTACTCACCCTCCTGATGGACCTCAGGCCTCAACAACTTCTTGCCAAGGATCATCATCACATCAATAAATCATAAACAACTTGCACAAAGTACCCCTACATTCTGCCTTCTGCCATGCAGGTTTTTAACCTGAAGGCTCTGGAAGTGACTCACGTCTCAGAGCCCCTCCCCGTACCATCGGCAGCTCACACGCCCTTCACAGGTGTTTGCTTTTTTCAGATTAATCCATATTCCCACCCATGAACGAGTGAGAGGTGTCTTGCTTGACACCTGATTATGTCAGCCAAATCCCCAGCCAAAAGTCATGTCACAAATTAGGTCGTTTAGGATTCCTAACCAACACTGTTAGCTAAATCCTTAACACCGTTAATTATGTTTCCTATCACCAATTTACAAAGCGACTCTATTGATCTTGCCCCTACTCTGCAAATTACAAAGAAATGACCAGAATTAAAAATGCAACATCCGAGTGGGAGCTTCCCCCCAACAGAGAGGAGGGCTGCACCTCAGCACTGCACTCCCCTGATGTAAGTCTTCTTGGAGGATGATCTGCATGTTGTCTTTTTCTGTGGAGGGCAATGAACCAGAGGTCTAAGGAGCAATATATTTTTTAGCTGTGGTTATAGCTTGGAATTAATGATCTTCCCACAAGCACAAAGCTAACCTGAGGTAGCAGTGGCATTTTACATTATCTCTCTCTCTCTCTCACCACAGAAAACGTGGTTATAAGTACATGGTGCAGGCAGGTAGCCTGGGAATACATGGGAAACTATAGCTAGCTGTTGAGAAAAGTGTAGAAGTCTCATTTGAAACTGAGAAGTTTCCTCATTCCTCAGCTGGGCAAATCCCCACTGCAATCCCCCTGTGACCCTTGGGGATGCAGCAGCACCCTTGGGACAGGCAGATGGGCCACTGAAGTCAGCACTGCCTTTGCTCTGCTCCCCAGCAGTCGTGGCTCCATGCAGCACCAGGGCTGCAAACCTGGCTCTCACCTGCTCCTGCCAGGAGCTGAGCTCAGCCCTAAAACCTGACACTCATTTTCGTGTCGTTTGCTCTGGCAGGAAGAGGCGTTCTTGGAGATGAGCTCCATCAAAGCTTGTGCTGATCGATCTCTTTACAGTCAGAAAGCTCAATTAGACCTTCAACAACAAGGGGAAATAAATGGCGATTCTGCCCACCAGCAGATCACAAATCCTCTTACTTAGAGGATACAGTTCATATTACACCCAAGCAAGAAATCTATCAAGTCATTTTAATTAATTCCCCTCCTCTAAAACACTCGAGTGCAGCCTGGAGAGGGGACACACTCCTGCCAGGAAGTGCTGTGTGCTCACATGCCAGGGGCAAAGCATGTCGCCCTGAAGAACACCTATGCAGGATCCCTTCTGCCTTTACTAGACTGCACAGAAATTTCACTCCACTATTTTCACATTTTTATTGTTTTTAATATTTCCTCATCTCCTTACAGCTGCATGTAACCAAACCTGCAAACCTCCAGAGGCCACTCACCCAGGCTTGGGGAAAATGAGGCCAACCAGAACAGGGGCAAGGCAACCAGGACTGACAAAGCACTGCAGAGCCAACCCCATGAGAGATGCTAGCATTGCTCAGGCTCTGAAATAAGTGTGTTTGGATGCTTCACTGACAGTACAGAGAAAGAAAACCACTGGGAGAGAGAAGCCTTATGGAAACTGAAGGGATGGGAAGCTGTCATGGGAACACAGAGGAAAAAGCAGGCCAGGAATAAACCCAGGCTAGAGATCAACAGGAAGCTTCTAGCAACCAGAATGAGAATGTTCCAGACAGAATATAATTTTTGTCCCTTCTTTCGACAGCCGGGAAGAGGAATTCATCTCCACCACTTTCTCCTCAAAAAACCCTACCCCTTCGTTAGCACATCTGTCTCATGGGCATCCACTGAACGACACTCTAAGCAGACAGACAGGGCTGACAGAAACACCCGTGATTCCACACAGGAGAACATACGCAGTGAATCCGTCTGTCTGGACATACAAACTGTGTTCAGCACCAGAACATCCAAACAAATTCCCGAGGGTCTCAAATTAATATTGACTGATCCCAAAAGGCTGACAGATACTGTACAGGAGGGAGCCTGGGAGATGTTTTACCAGATTTTAGAAACAAAACCTCCTTAAATATAATGAAACACTGAAAAATTCTCATAGCTGCTAGAGTTTGCAAAACAAGAGATGACAGCAGCCGCTGTCCTGTTGCCCTGCATGCGCAGCCAGTTGGGTTTTCATTGCAAATCCACTCGGCATCTCATTACTGTCCATCACGAGGGCTCCAGTACCAGGACCAGATTCACTTCAGCAGTGTGAGCCTTGCACTGCGCTTCCTAATGCAGCTGGATTAATGGGAGCACATCTTAGGGAACATCCTCACCAACCAGAGGAAAACAGTAACATCCTCTGACAGTTCTTAGGCAGCAAAGCACAGATCCCCAAAGGGAGAGAAGTTCAAAGAATCTCAAGACCTGACGGGGCAGGGACCTTGCGAAAGGCTGTGCATGACATGACTTCCTCTGCAAAGAGCTCTCACAGCTTGAGCTGCAAGAACAGGAGCTACATTTCCACTTGCAGACATGATTCCACATGAAAAGAAGATGGTACAATGTCAAACTCTCAGCACTGCAGAACAAGAAGAAAAGTAAGATAGAAAAAATATGAGTGTAAAATACAAATACACGAGCTCAGTTACAGTAAGCTAGAACATTTTAACAAAATAAACTCCTGTTAGCTGAAGGACAAATATTAACTGTCATTAAGAAAAGCATTCAAAATACAGACAAAAGAGACAGCCTGCTATCGTTATGTTACTGCTACTGTTATGTCACAATCTGCCTTTATGTTGTGCTTCCTCAGAGCCGTGAAAAAGACTTGGAGGGCTCAAAACGGCTGTGTTAACCAAAGGAATCCATTTTTAAAGTTATTGTCTTGCTTCGCTAGGCACCTTCTCATAAAACACAAAAAGAAATAATTAGCTGCTAATGCATGGGGTTTGAAGCCAGAGCTTCCAGCTCCCAGTCTGCCGCAAAGGCTCTCAGTAAATATCTGAGATTTTGATGGCCACTGATGACAAGGTACGTCACACTCACAGCTCATTGCCTCCTCGGTGGCAAGAACAGGGGGGTGAAGGGGCAAAAGATTTGCTCCACTGCTCTTTGCCTCTCCCATGCCATTTGCAGGACAGTCTGGCTTTATAGAAGACATGTCCCACTCTGGGAAACATGCAGCTCTGATCCCCCTGTTCCTGAAGGCACTGTTCAGCTCAGAGACAGTCCCTCTCTCCATGCCTGCATGATCCTGCATTCCAAATGGGAAGCAGCAACGCTGTGCACAGACCAGCCACCCACGAGAGCCAGCACCGTCATTCCTGTGCTGTTTCCTCAGGTCTAGGTGCAGCCTTTAGCCATGTGCCTCCCACGTTCGCCCAGATAAGTTTCCTCTGCACTTTTAGGTCATTCTTATCACCCTGATCAAGCGGGTCTGTCTTGCAGGATGTGAGCCAGACCACCTGCAGATTCCCATCCCAGGGAAGACATGACCCTGCCCGACGGATGCAAAGCAGAGCAGTCAGCCACACACGGTGGAAGTGCACCGAGCCTGCTCCCAGGGTGGCAGCTCTGAAGGTGCATTTCCATAGCTCGCATTTCCATGGGGTCACGCTGGCAAAGAAAGGAGAGCGCTGGGGAAAGACTGGCTTGGCGAGTTTGAGAAGAAGGCTCTTCTCCACCAGCCTTTAGATACAAAGGTCGAGGGCTTGCAAGGGTCAGCAACCCCTCTTAATATTCACCAAAGCAGCAACAACAAAGGCAAGCTGGGGAAAGGGAAGCGTTCCTGCGGAGTCCCATCTTCACTCTGGATACCACTCCACAATGAAGTTATTTCAAACCGCCCCTAGGTTAAGCTGCGGCTTTCATCCCAATAGCACAGTTCCCGCTGAGCTCTGCCTGCAAAGGCACATCAAGCAGAGACACTCAGATGACATCTAACCTCACCCAGCTCACTGCAGCAGCACCTTTCTCAGCCAGGCTGGAAATTCAGATAACAGAAGAGAATGTGTCAATTGCCTAACATTTAATGAGACCAGAAGGAGGTCACAGCTCTGTCTGAGCAGCACTGTAAAAGCTCCCGTCTGTTACAAATGCTATGCTGGACATTGGCAGTGCTTGGTGAAGAGACAAGTTCCACCTTCCAGAGCAAACCACATGAATGATGCTTGGCTTTGATGATGATTCCTAGGAGGCAAGTCTCACATTTCACCTTCACACACCTGGGCATTAACCACAAAGTCAAGGACACTTACTGCTTTCTCATTCAAACGATCTGGATCATGTCTTCCTGAAATTATCACCATGCTGTGACAGCAGTTGGGAAGCGAGGAAGCCTGTCCCTCTGCATGGAGCAGTCTGGGACACTCCTGTGGGTCCTGGAACAGCATGCCTGGCTGCAGCCACTGACACCGTGGTGGGGAGCAGTGCCTAACAGTGTCTGACTGCCCCAGCAAAATGACTGAATTCTCCCTTTCAGGTTTGTTGTCTGAAGCTCCTCCAGGCCTTGAGACCACGTAACACCTGCACATCAAATCCTGGGCATCAACAAAACTATAAAGGATTGGCACCACCACCAAATATTCCCTTCCCAATCCGCGTTTCTCTGGAACTGAAGATGTGGCTGTCACTACAACAGGTCACCTACCAGTTTCTTTCCCTTGTGTTTCCATCCTGCAGTGAGCACTGCAGAGAGGGACGTGGTCAGCCCTTCACAGCCCAACCCACGGCAAAGAGCAGGAAGGGGGCAGCGATCCTGTGCCCACACCCTGTGCCCACACCCTGTGCCCACTGTGCCTCTCATCACCCACCTGGGCACTGCATAAGCAGCAAGAGCTGGTCAGCAGCAAGCACTTTGTGTCCTCCTTGTGCCTGGCTGCGCAGGCAGAGCTGCGAGAGAACGTGAGGAGTTAAGCCTTTTCGTACAAAATGTGTAAAGATTTGGTCTGCACACTTGGTGAGCTGCAGCGGTTGTGGGCCAAAACATTTTGCTGCATATTTCTGAAATTATTTGTCAGAAAAGAACGTCAATGACATAGAAAATGAGTTGCAGATGTAACCTTTTCAAGCATCAATAATAACTTAAGACATTTGAAACAAAATCTTAACTCACAAGTGACTCCATCACGTGGGGCAGTTTCTGAGGGCTCGCAGAGCAGAGACAGGACTGTAACACATCCCAGCAATGGTGCCCCCTCCAGCTCTTCCAGCTAGCAAAGAACAATTCAATTCTTGTATTTTTCAAAGCTGTTTCCCTTTCTGAGACCTTTTTCCCTGACTTCCAGGTTATTCCTGGACCCAGTGGGCACTCCTGGCTGGAAAAGGAGGTTTCCAGACCAGGTCCAATAGCCAAGTCCCACAATACACTGACATTAGGACAGGCAGAGTGATTTCTCTGAGGACCAGCACAAAATAAAAGGCGCTAAACAAGAAAGATTCATATTTTTTAACACTTCCTCATTGACACACACACACACAGAGCTCCCACTCCCGTGGCCAATGTGGCTCCTCCAGCACAGGAAGGATGAGGATCCTGTGGGAAAGCAGGGATGTACATGCTGCAGCAGCACAGCAGACAGCGTGGATGTCCTGTGTGTCAGTGTGTGCCACAGTGTCCACAGCTCCGTGGACCTGGGGCTCATCCACAGCCTTTGGAGGGTTCGCACTGGCTCAGGGTCCATCACTGCTACAGGTCTGGCATAGCCAGAGAGCCAGCACTGCCACCACCCCGGTATTTCTGTAATGAATATCACCACTGTCATCTCAGAGGCACATGCTTAAGGAATTTAACTACTTTAATACAATGGGCTCAAATTGCCAAAGAATGTTTGTGCATCAGTGTGAAATCAGAAATTCGGGGAGGGGGTGCTTTATCTGTCAAAGGCCAACCTCAGGGGGCTGCCAGAGCAGACAGTGGGAAGCTGGATTGCATTTGACACGCATCAGCCCATCAAACACAAACAGCCTTCAAAGTGCTGGGAGGCTGGGGCAGCCCCATCACAGGCTGCACTGGCCCCACTGGGCTCCGACCCGGGTCACGCCCCGTGGGCTGTGCAGGACCCACCTGGGCCTCCCGCCTGAGCTTGCTCCATAAATCACAGGAAAAGAGATACTTCTTAACAGCTCAAATTAAGATAAAATGCGTTTGTTTTCAGGCCAGGAGCTACCTGTGCCGTTCCCTGGCCGTGTGTCACTGCTGAGCTGCCCCAGCCACACGGACAGCAGATGTGCAGCCACAGTGGACACACCAGCAAGCCAGGGTGCAGCATCCAGGCTGTCCCTCCATCCAGCCAGACCAGCAACTGAGCCAGGTGTGATCAGCTAACGACTGTCCAACAACAGCCTGCCCAGGATGGAGAGAAAACAGCCCACACCATGGGCACGTGCTGCCAGTGCTCAAGGGAGGCCAACCCAAAACAGAAATCCTGCCAGGATGGTCAAACCTCAGCCAAGCATGGCCACTGCTCACTCGACCCCACTCCTGGAGCTCAGTGGGACTGGGGTTCCTGGGCCTGGCTGGGGCATAGTGAGCACGCTCCCTCTGCCCCACAACCATCCCTCCAAGTTTTGCTGGAGGGTTTCCAGTGCCTGGAAAGAGCCAAACTTATATTATTCCGGGGAAAAGAAACACAAAACCTTGTCTTCAGATTAGTCCCTGGACCTCCACCCTGCACAAACCCCTTCTGCAGCCCCCATTGGCAAGCCCAGCCCCAGCGTCTGGGCCCCGGCTCTCCAGCACAGGCTGCCCATGGAGCTCTTCCAAGGGGCTCCGCAGCCCTCTGCAAGCATGAGCACAGCTGAGGGGAATAAATAACAGCCCCAACGTAAAAACAAGCCTTTTCTTACAAAGCAAAGTCTGAAATAGTAAATGAAGGGAAAGGAAGGGGAGGGAATGTGCCTGAGCACCCCCTCTTCACCACCTCCAGCATGCACAGCATCACTCAGCTGAGCAGGGTGCACGGCAAATAATACCCAACTCCTGTGTCCCCCCTGCCCCAGCACCGAGACCCCACACACCAGGGAATGCAGGGGAACAGATGGATTTTCCATGGGAAGGAGCTGTGACTGCTCCTTCCAGTTGAACATGTCAGCCCAGCAGAGCCATGTGTTCAAACCATTAAACTGCTGCCTCGCTCTGCCAGCAGTGAGAGGAAAGAGGGCTTTGAGGAGGGATATTCAGAGGGAAATGCTCCTCAGCCTGGCACAAGGCAGACAGGCTGCAGAGACCCATGGCCAGAGCCTGAACCCATCATTTGTTTGTACCCAAACAACGAGGCTTTTCTCTTCCAGGTACTTCTTGTCAATGAGATGAAGTGACAGTAAAATATGAAATTGCATTGATGCAGCAGTAATCTCTCACACACGGGGCTGCCTTCACCTGGGCTCCTAAGCAAGAGTCTTGATAAGGAGTATCAGGCTTATAAGGCCAGCATGTAAGTGAGGTTGTTTGCACATGGTTTAGGGTTAGGGTTATTCCAGGGGTTAGGGGTAACCCCACTGTGGTTATTTCAGACCAAAAACCATGCACAGCAGTGAGCCAGACACAGATTTCTTGGAGATGAGGGTGTGGGCCATTAATTAGGGAAACTGACAATGTTTAATCTCACCGCATCAAGAATAAGGGACATTGAGGGTCCAGGAATTGAGATAATTTGATTTTAATACAAATACAATATTTCTCTCTCTATCTTTATTAACATAGGAAATGTAAACAGTTTAACACAGACTGCAAAGGAGTCCCTGCCATGTTTGCTGCTGGGAGAGAAGGCCACGGCAGACATGGTGTTTGTTTACAAGGGATTGCAGGCTTAAATTGTCAACCACATCCCCAGTATCACCACAGAGCTGCCGGCAGAGCAGGCCAGGAGATCAGCACGGAATGGAGGCTGCACCAGTCACTTTCTGAGGCACCAAACCCAGCACCTACCCTTGCATTTAGGAGAGGAGACGCAGTGCTGATGGGGCCAGGAGCACAGCCACCTGGAACACTTCAGTTCACCTAAAAGAGAGGAATTCTTTTCCATGGACATTAACAAAAACCTTCTGTTAGCAGCAATGGGAAATAATTTGAAATGGTATCTTGCAGGTAAATGAAAGTGCACACCAAAAACACAGTAGTGGAAGAAGGATGGGCCTGCAGAGTTCAGGTGGGAGTTGGCAGGGCTGATGCTGCCCGCAGCCCCAGCACTGCAGCCCTCGTGTGAAGGTGCTTTCCAGCAGGATGTGCATGTCCACAGGAGGGGTGTGCCATGGCCCACCTGGTTCTGGGTGCACGTGTGCCTGGTCCTGTGCAGGAGTACCTGGTTTAATCCCAAAGGACAGGATTCACTTCACCTGGGCATGAGCTGCTCTGTGAAAGGCTTGGAGTCCACCCCCAGATGTTACCTCCTGAGGGAGTGGGCAGATTCTGAGATAAACTCAGGATTTTTCTGTGTTTCATCCCAAAATACTTTTCTTTGGGCTGAGTGAAACTCTGAGTTACTTGGCTGACCAAAACTTGGGAGCACAAGGCACAGAATTCAGATCATTTAAAAATGTAATTATTCTAATAAACAACCCAGAAGACCTCCCTAATATGAGGGGGAACCATCCTGAGGGTAGATTTCCACAGAAGCAAAATATTTCCTGGAGTAAGCTTTCCACCAGAGGTACAAATAAGGTTTCAAAGGCTGAAACCTAGGACAAGGTGCACCTCACACTGTGGACTGGCCAGCAGTGCCCTGCCTGTGCTGGGTGCTGTGCACAGGTTATTGCAGGGCTCCCACACAGGTCCATGTCTCCGAGCATTCCCTCGTGCCACAGGAGAACCACGCAGACCATGTCCAGCTTTGTTGTTTCAGCCATACTGTTGAGGCTCCTGTTTACTTGGGAATCGTATGTTTTCTGCCCTGGTCCTCACTGTATTCAGAACAGTTACTTAGCTTCAATAAGCCCCTTGTTAAAGCCTTTTCCTTTCTGTAATCTCATCAAACTAACCAAAAGGAGTTTGTTCTGAAATAGAGTCCCATTTTGTAACCTGGCTTCCTGGAGGAGCGCTCCCCATGCTCACCCGGCCCCTCCACCACAAAAGGGCTCTGCTTGTCCTAGCGCTGACAAAACACTCCGTCTGTTTGGGTTAGTCAGCAGGGGGTTAATGAAAAGCCCGGCCCTGGGGACTCCCACCTTATCTGCAATCATGAATTTATTGAAGAATGTGTTAATGTGCTGGATTTTATTCATCAGGGGTCAGGGCTTTTCAAATTCTTCCTCCCAGCTCCCCCTCTTTCCATCCCTCCCCAGCAAGCTCACAATGCTGTTTAAACAAAGGATTCCCAACACAAAGAGCAAATTTACACAGTAAAGTTTTCTTGCAAGCCCAGAGCAGAGTCTGGAAGAATTCCAGCTTTATAAAGAGAAAAGGGGGTGGGGGGAAGAAAGGGGGAAGGGAGACAGGGGCATTTTGCAGAGGATAAAAGGAAATTGAGAAAAGTTCCCACCTCCTGAAGCTCAGCGCTGAATATTCTCCATCAGTTAACCCCGAAGCAGGAGGATGTTTTGGCAGAACATGAGCTCTCATAGCATCAAACTTCTCAGCCTCCTTCGAGATGGAGGCTGAAATGAATGTTTCAACATCACATTTAGGGGACACTTCAACAGCTCCTTTGTCTGTGGACTGCTAACTGAAGCCCCTAAGAGGACACAGCAACCATTCACCAGGGCTCCTCCTCTGTTCCTTGTTTCACAGGTGTGACACAAGCACCATCTAAAAGGAAATAACGAGGCTCAGCAATGGTGACATGGTGACACGTGTCCAAGGCCAAGAGAGAAGGCAAAGGAGCCACCGATCCCGCCTCCCTCATCCCACCCATGGGCCACGTGCTGTCCCAAGACCAGCGACCCCCAGGGTCCTGTCAGAGCATCCCTGGCACCTCCCACCCAGGCTTGGCAAGGGCCCAAACCCACTGCTACCTGCTGGAAACAGGCAGCATGGGATCCCCTTCCATCACCTCGAACATCATCCCCACTCCACAGCTGGAACAAAGGGATGTTGGGTTGGTTGCTTTTATGTTTTTCACTAAAAGGTTAAGGCCCCCCACTACTCTGTCCATTTTGGTTGTGGTGGTCAGAGCTCTGGGTGTTAGAAAACAGAGCACAATCGTGCACTAATGAACCAAAGATGACCTAAATTATTTTCTTCAGGTCTCATCACCTCCACTTCTTGCACTGTCATTAATGAGCTCTGGCAACATCTCAGAAAGGAGAGCTTAGAACCGACATTACCCCTATCTGTACCTCTGTCCTCTAGGCACAGCTGTCCTCAGAGCTCACCTGAACAGAGAGTTTTTAAACATTTTGCAAGCAAAATATATGTGATGGTTTTGACCATAATGCTAAAACTGCTGGGGGGGCTACAAACTGGTCCCCAGGCAGGGGAGTAACCACTTCAGGCATATGACCTAAGGACTTCTGGAAATAATTAATATTAAAAGAAACCCATTATAATTCTAGTTTCTAACAACTTTCTCAGCCAAAAGGATGCCATTGACCCAAACTTTCATCCCTGTGTTTATTTACCTTGTTTTTTATGGAGAGAGATGCCTTCTGCCGCATTCTCATAGCACCAGCAGCAATCTGCAAGCAGCTCACCCAAAGAGCCCGGGAAAAGGGGGTTTAAACAGCTCTGGAGTCACACACAGGAGCCCCCAGACAGCACCACAGGGATGCTGGCTGGTGCTGCAGGGGCAGAGCTGCCCGACTGCCACACGGCTTCACGGAGGGGCCGAGCAGATCTCAGCACATGGGATCCAGCTGCGCTGCCGATGGATTCCTGACTGCTGAACATACAACACATATTTACAGAGTCTCCTCCGTGACGGGAATTCCAAAGCCTCATGCAGAAAGTAACTCAAAGGATGTAATTAAATCAGTTAAATGGCTCGGGCAAAGTGAGGCAGCTACAGACAGATTTCAACTCTCGGCACAGTCACAGGCCACAGGAAACGATTAGGAGAGCAAGAACTGTATAAGCTCCAGGACCAACCACTTGCTTTTCTTTACTTAATAAACTATAATCCATGCTTAACACTGACACAGACCAGGTGAGCCTCTGAGCACAGTGCCCCAGGATGAAGGCGAGTGTTTGGGATAGGCAGGCACCGTGCCAGCATCAGCAGAGGTGACATTACCAGGTGAGAGTAAAGCCAGTGTGAAGAGCAGAAATCAAAGACCAGTCAGTTGATTTTCATCTGTTAATGTAACGTGCAGCGAACAGTGAGCTCCTGCTGCCTTTTTGGAAGCAGGAGCTTGGGGCGGAGCGTTGCTGGAGCAGGAGGGGCTGCTCCAGCTGCTGGCAGAAGCAGAGGAGCCTCTGCACAGTGGGAGATCTGGGAGCCAAGAAATGGCCTCATGTGCTGGAGGAGCCGTGTGAATCCAACCATTAACAGAGCTCGTGGTCAGTTTTACTGAACAACTAGGACAAAGCAGGAGCAGTGCTGTGCAGGGCTGGGGGCTTGGGGAGCTGGCTGGGGGCTGCTCCCACTGCCCAGCGGCTCCAGGCATGGTCTGGCTCCTCTGGACAAGCTCCAGTGACAAGAGGAGAAAGAGTGACGCTGCCACAGAGAGAGGGCACACAGAGAGCAGGACAGCCCCGAGAATCCCATGGCAGCATCTGGGCAGAGCTGCACAGGCATCTCCACCACCCAGCAGCAAAGAGGGTACCAAGGACCTCAGTGTAGAGACAGGGCCACCATCCTGCAGTGCCTCTGAGGACAGGCTGAGGGGTGGTCACGAGTGGGAATGAGGAACACCAGAAGCTCTTGCTGCCCAACCCATCCTCAGGCTCATGGGGGAACTGCCTGGGCAGAGGGGAAGGTCTTATCTTCCGCGGGCTTCCCTGCAGAGCAGGGACTGCACAGCTGCCACGAACGCTGCCTTTCTTCCTCCCTCGGGATCAAAAAGAAGGAAAACTTAAAAACCACCAATGCTGCTGGGTGGAGGGTCCTCACTGACAGCAGAGAGTAATCAGCAAAGCGAAGTGCACCCCAAACCTCCCGGGAGCCCCAGGGAGCCACATGGGTGAGGGATTCCCCAGACCACAGGCAGATCTGTACCCACTATCACGAGGCCTAGGGCTTACCTGAATATGAATAGCATCAGTTCACTTCTTCACATCCCTGGGGAAAAAGGACTTACTACAAAAATCAACAAACCTGGTATGAAATATAGAGTAGCCACCATTAACATCATATTTATTGTTATTTAGTTGCTCAGTAAAACATATACAGATATGTACAATATGCAGGAATACAGAAGACTGCACTTTACATATTTAAAAAAAAAAAGAAAGAAAAATAACACTCAATTTCATGAGCTATTGTCACAGTCTTCCAACCAAGCATTTAGGAAATGAATTTAACAAGAATAAAAAAGAAAAAAAAAAAGAAAAAAAAAGATTACAGGATTGCCTAACACACAGCAGAGTCAAGTTTTCATATTTTACATGTGCAATAACATTTTTCAGAAGAGTTTGCTAATGCAGTACGGATTACCAGTGTTTTGAGGTTTTTTTTTTTTCTTTTCCATGAACCAAATTTAGTACAAAGAAATAACATCCTTTTGCTTAAGGCTGTTTTAAAGCTGTAATATTCTTGGGTAGTGAATAGTGATAAAGTTATAACTGCCGGAAATCAGAGCCTGCAGTTTCATCAGTTAGAACCTATGAGCGGATGGACTCAAAGCAACAATTTTAATAGAGAATTTCTAAGACAAAATTAGACTATTTCCTCCATTAGCCTTAAGCATTAAAGAAGAAACAATTCTATAAAAATGGGTTATGCTCTTACACACCATCCCTTGAACAGCTGTGAATCCAGTAGCCGACAAAACCTTACACTGCAGCTTAACAAAAATAAGTCAAATGTACCAGTCTGGTTTCTATTGCCCCCCAACCCTCCCAGTGCCCGTCCCACTTCTGTGCTCACCTCATCCCTTCCACCTACCAAAACTGGAACTTTTTGCCTTATTGGTGGTGCCTGGAAGTCCAGTCCCGATCCCAGGTTCCGAAGGGCCAGCCAGCCCCAGAGTGACCATGGAGACCACAGGACCTGCACAACTCCCCAGGTGATCCAGGTGACAGAATTCTGGTGCTCATCCCCTTCCACCCTCAGACACTGTGAAAACCTTAACTAAATAACAAGCCTAAAGCCCCTTACTGGTGCTCAAACAGCAGAGAGCAGGTAACCCCAAGAGAACGTGATCTGGAGAAAATTCGCAAGAGTATTTAATAAATGAGGCCTATTCTATCCTTTTTTGGCAAAGAGGTATTTTATCACTCCTCTCAACTGAAAGGCAAGAGAAATTTTGCTCAGTTTGCTACGACACTGTAACTTGCAGACTAAGCACAGGGTTTCTTTCAGGAAACACGGAGGGAGCCAGGGCACAGGGCCAGGAGATGGGGGACGTCCTGGCTTCCCCGGCCCAGCCCCGAGGCTGCGTGGGAGCCTCCGGCGCCAGGCCGGCCAGGGAGAATCCCCACGGCAAAAGGCAAAGCCACATCTTAGCTGTTGTTCACAATCCCAAGCAGATTGTGCATCGTACCACTGGTCTTTCGCTTCTTGTACAACTGTCCCCCATCTGGAAGCCACGCAGGACACACAGGCGGGAGGTTTCACCCTGGCATTTGGGGAACACGGATCTGATAAAATTCCCCCCCTGCTGACCCAACTCGACCCCCGAAGGAAGCGAGTTTTGGGCACGGGGCTCTGCAGCAAGCAGAGGTCAGACCTCAGCGCAGCTCAGCCCCACCACTGCTCTCTCAGTCTCCCAACTGCTGTCTGTGCCTCAGTTTCCCTCTCCACAAGAGTGCAACTTACCTCTTCCACAACTGGCTTTTACCTACAGCTCCCAAACATATTTCAGTTGGAATATTATTATTCAGAAAATGACATCATTTCCATTGTTACCATGTCAGGCCATGCTGACACTTCACGTGTGTTAAAAAAAACTGATCAGTGCATTCAGTGTAAAATTACTGGAGAAAATGGGTACAATGAAATTACTGCAGGTACCACCAGCTCTGTGACAAAGCTTGAGCCTTCTGTGTATGCTGTCAGTACCACATCCCCAGGTGAAGAGCAGGACATGATGCCTGTCCTGGTCAGAATGTAGAGTTTCTGTTCTGATCTTTGGCAAAAAGCAACAAAACCCTAAAAGCGCAGGTTTGGTTGGTCCTGGCATCGCTAACAGCTGCCTCAAGCAGAGCTCGTTCCATCAAGATTAAACAGATGGGAGGTCAGCAAGAGGACTGTGTGTGACTGTGTGATTCAGTAAAACTGCACGGCCAGTGAGCCCAGCACACAGCCAGCCACTGCCTGAACTCCTCACTCTCTGACAGTCCTGACCCTGCACTGCACCCACTGCCTGGAGCAGAGCCAGCAGTGGCTAAATGCCACAGCTCCTGTGGCTCCACAGCTCAGCACCTGAGGACACAGCCCCTGGCCTCAGGACACCCCAGCCTCCTCATCTCACAGGATTCCACTGATTTTTAAGGAATTGCTTACTCTCTGCATTGCCGTAAGCGAGAAAGCAAGTTCCAAGGGGATGAGAACAACACTCCAGGAGAGAAGCGCAAGCTGCTGAGAATGAACCAGCAGAACCAGGTGGTGAGACCAAGCCACCACAGCTCCACTCAAATGGGGATTTCTCTTTAAAAGCATCTGAACTTGGTGTTCCCTGACAGGTTCCTTCCCGTGGCACAGGGTGTGCATCCCTGACCTCAGGAAGCCTGAAAAACCTGTTCTCTTCAGTGCAGCAGGAAAAACTAAAAACAAAGCAGCAAGGCAAGGGGCTGCACTCCGAGCAGGAATGCCACCAGACCATGAACTTGGCTGAAATTTTCAGCTGTAGGTGATGGAACGTAGTAAGTACCGTGCTGGTGTCCCCCCAGGGCCCCCTGCTGCAGACTGAGACCCCCACAGCAGCACACGTGCTCTGGCAGGCACAGAACACCCGTGCTCTGCTGACAGGATTTTAAATCAGACACATATTTAGGAAAGCCAGGACTTGAGGAATCACAGGAAAAGAGGCACCTTCCAGAAGGGGGCTGACAGTGATTACTAGGAGATGCTTTACTGGGGACGGTGACATTTTATTGCAGGTGCAGGAGGAGCTCTGCACTCCTGGTTGCACACCCTGACAGAGGTACAAACCATCCCAGCTTTTTGATCCAAACCAAGTGGGTGTGAGGCAGCTCCACAGCCAGTTGCTCCAGGATGGGCAAAAAAATCCTCATCCTCGTGGAAGCTCCAGCTTTAACACTAAGTAAAATAATACTGAAAACCAAGATTAAAAACTACCCAAATTTATCCAAAGTCAATTCATTGACCAGACCCATAAATCAATCCATGCATGGTTAATAAGAGCACATTCAAATCACATTTCCAAACACTGCGAGTCTCTCTGAAGCCACATACGACCGAGAGTGAGGATTCCAGACCACCCTTGGCTTTTTAGGCAGAATTTCCTCTCCGTTGGTGTCTACCAAGAATATTACGTCAAACTAATTAAAGACCCAGCACAATCATCAAAGATAAAATATAAAGCAGTCTTCAACTCTGTCCCTTCAGCGGGGACACATTTGTGAAATCATGAATAAATAACCCTAGAGAGGCCAACCTTTATTTCACAACCAAAACCAAACCCTCCAGTGCTGTTCCTGAGCTCCAGGAGCTGTGGGAGGCGAGCTGCCGGCACGGGGCAGGACGGGGCCACTCCTGGGCACAGGGACACACAGATAATGGACAGTGTTACGTAAAACCACGGGAGAATCAGCCCTTCGTGTCAGTCGTGGGTTTATCTGGTTTGCTTCCAACTTTCGTCTCGAATGAGCATTATCTAGCCTAAGCAGGAAAGTATGGCTTTCCTTTTATTGTGTGCATCCAGCAACGCTGTTCTTCAGTGCGTGGCAGAAACGGGGCCTTGAACGAGTTTGGGGGGTTCTGACACGAGGTGTCCCTGCCCTGGCAGATTAGGAAATGCCACCCCTGGGCACACAGCCCCCTGCATCCTCCAATCTGGGCTGTCCCTGACCCCTGCCACTGCCCTAGGACCTGTTGTGGCAGGGGCTGGGGCACCCCCAGACAAGTGCAGGGGACACTGGACCCACTGCCAATCAACAGCATCTTTCTGCAGCTTAAAACAGGCAAAAAATGGGCAGGGTGCAGGGGGTTTTCTTCTCCTGTATCAATAAAGTGGCAACTGCAGGAGCACCACCAGGCTCAGGCAAGCAAGATGAAGCCTGGGCCTTTGGAGGAGGAGATAATGACTCTTGATCATTAAACAAACTTACTATTAGACTTATTTAGAGAAACCTCTCCATACCTTCCCCGCTGTGCCTGAACCAGCCCGTTCATGACAGAGCTCCATCCCAGGGCTGTGCCCAGGTACACAGAGGAAGGAGCGTCCCGGCCTCACCAGGAGGCACAGAGTAAAATGAAGCTGAACCTTTCTAATAGCAGAGCCTCATTCTCTCAGGAAAGGGCAGGTCTATGCCTGAGCATTCAACAGAGCATCAACTGCTTGGTTTGCATGAGACTGGCAAAGGCTGGGTGTCACTATAACATATGATTTAATGCTGACCATTTCACTTTCACTGGTGTTTATTCCTGAACTGCTGCTCCTCAGGATCACCATCCTAATAAGCACTGAACAAAGCAAAACAAAACAAAACAAAACAACAAAAAAAAAAAAAAAAAAAAAAAAAGAAAAACAAAGCAAATGAGGAAGAAAAGGAGGAGGAGGAGGAAGAGGAGAATCTTTGTCTTATTATGACATACGTGACTTGGACACACACTGAGATGAAAAAGGAAAAGGCCTCATCTATAAATGTATGCCAAGGTTACAGAATAATGGGAAAAAGTGGTCTAGCAGGAAAATCTTAAGCAAAAGTGTGCTAACTGCAGAAGGGTTAACACTGGTAACATACTGTGGCAGAAGATTAAAAAAAAGTTGAGGTTTACTTTAAATTAACCCTTTCCAGTCCATATGCCACTAAGCAGGTACCAACCTAGAAAAATAGTCCACCTAGCAGTAGCGGCCCTTTGAAATTAAAAAAAGAAAAAAAATAATAATTTCTTTTGTTCAAGTCAGGGCAGCCACAAAAGTCCCGAATCTGTTGGAGATGTCCGAGTGCAGGGACCTCCACGTCGGCACCGCAGTCCGGCCCTTCGCCTCGCCCACGTCGTCCGTGCAGTGGACCGAGAGGCACTGCAGGTGGGTGCCCGTCTGCGCCGCCGCCGCCGAGGTCTTGCTCGGGGGAAGGTCGTGGGCTGGAAAGGGTTCACAGAGAGAGGTTAGGAGACCCGTGACATGCAGCCCCATCAACTCACAGCCTGCCAGCGGCGTTGCCAAACCCTCACCCCACCGGCCGCACCCCGCTCCTGCATCCTCGGCTCAGCTCGGGGAATGCCCAGTCACCACCGCCCAGTCACCACCACCCAGTCACCACCACCCAGTCACCCCCCCCTGTACGACTCCCCCTCCCCACCCCGAAGCGAGATCCCGTGGCTGATTTTTCACCGGGCCAGAAGAACGCCACCTGAGAGAAACCAGCGCTATGCCTGAAGGCGGGGGATGGACCCAGGACTGATGAGTGTGTCCTAGAGCGCAGCACGAGCGGGAGCTTTCCTTCCCCGCGCACCCTCCGCTGTTGGAAACGGATGCTGAAACGCCTCCAAGCAGGAAGCCAGCCCCGGACCTTCCGTGCCCTCGTGGTCAGTCCCAGCACCGGTCTCCCTGTTCCCCTCTTTTAATAGAGCACCGTGATAATATTTTTCTAAAAATTTCTTTTTTGAGGTGACTTTGTATGATCTTTAGCGATCATTAGTTTCTGTTAACCACAGAAGTATACGATTTTAACTGAAACATCCTAAACAATATGCCTGGGCCTTTTTCCCCTGGATTTTACGGTTAGCGTGAAGAGTAGCTAAAATGGGTGGAACATGACAAAGATGCCAAAAACCGGCTGTAAATGTTTCACATCTCAGGACTTTTCCTCGCATCACCTTTCTTCTGTTTCACAAAGCCAAGCCGTGTGGGGCTACCACACTTCATGGGGCAACTCGTATTACTTCCACTGAACCCCCTGCTATACCAGATACAAAACCAGAACTGAACAGCTTGTTACACAATCACAAGGATATTAAAAATAATGCTGAACTAGCCTGGAAGTCCCTGGTTTAAACTGGAAAAGGCTTTCAATGCTTGATTATCACAGGATGTGAGAGATGCTCATATCTAACACAGTATAATAACACCACACAGGAACTACCGAGAAGCTGGGGACATGACACCATAAATGCTGGGAGAAGGACCCAGGCTCCAGAGCAGCACTGCTGCCTGCTCAGCCCTGCGCTGCATTAGTGCTGCAATGTGCAAAATGCACAGAGAGCTCTGCTGCACACCTCAGCCAGGTCCTGCACTTGCTTTTCTCTGGACACCCTCCTGTGCTGCTCCGGTCAAGAATCCAGCAGCAGCACGCCAAAGGTGTTCACACTGTCTACACTCAAATGGATTCCAGCTCCCTGCAGTTGGTGTTGGGTGTTTTTAGTCATTTTGATAAATAGGCAGCACCGAGGGGCTGAGCAGAAGCACGGAGCAGAGGCTGCCGTGTGATGCCCGAAGCTCCAGCAGGCAGAAGTGTTGGCACAGATGCCTTCCCAGCACACAGAGTTTCTACTCTTCTTTCCTGTCACCTGAGTCCCATCGCTTTGGGAAAACCACAGGGCAAAAAAAACAGACTCCCTGGATAATCGCTATTTGATCAGGTGTTCAATTTAACTTACTGTCCCGAATGCAAATATACCTAAGACATTTTTTATTTATAAAATACTCAAAACTCAGATGGGATTGTGCAGAAAATCGTGAACAGGAAATGTTTTCCTTACTTGTGTTTGTTCACAAGACACACAGTACCCACTGTTTTTATTCTTAGGTCTCCCTGACTGCACAGGACATGCTGGGCTCGGCACAGGAAGAGCCAGCGCCTCGAGATTAGTCCTTGTGACAGCAGCTCTCTTCCTCTCCTGCAGAGAAAGAGGAAAGAGTCCCACAGCTGAACTGCTGCCACAAGGGGCCCAGGGGTCCCAGCGGTGTTTCTGCAAGGGCTGCAGGAGACCCCCACAGCCGAGGACTCCAACAGCCAAGGCAGAGGCAGCACATTCCCAGGCTGGGATCGGAGCCAGAGCTCCGCTGTGCAGGCACCCCAACACCTAGAACAGAGCTGGCCCTCTGCAACGACTACATGAACAAGTTCATGTGCCACAAGCAATTAAAGAATAAAAAATTAGGCTTATTTGCTTGTAAATCAGCAAATTATTTCTAAACCATTTGCTGTGATTAAAATTCATAAGCAAACTACTGATAAGGAAATCAAAGCAAAATCTATCCCACAGGGATGAACAAGATTTGTTGGCTTGAGAGGAAAACCCAAGTAAAAGAGGTGAGCAGGAACTGAGCCTCAGTTTGAAAAGCCAATACTGACTGCCACTGTCCACATGAGCCTTGCTCACCATGGGACACCACTGTGGGAGCTCCAGCTCTCCTGTCTATCGTTAACGAGCACAGAAAATGACGTATTCAAGTCCAAAACAAAGAGAGCTCACAGCAAAGCTTGCACTGGCACGAAAATTCTCAAAGCCGATCTGAATGGGTATTTTCAGTGCAATTTACTTTTTTCCAATATTTCTGTCCTGACAAAGGTATGATGCTTTCCAGGAAAAAACCTTTGTAGCAAAAAATTAAAGTTGTGCTGATCCACCTGATGAGAATGATGTTCTTAAGCACAAGATACTGCCTGATGCTTGTCCAGAACAGTAACACCTCCCAGCAGACCTGTTTCACCAGCCATCCTCTCTGCCTCCTCCCTCACAGCCACAGTGTCCTGGCACTCCCCAGCCACAGTGTCCATGGTCCAGAGCACTTCTGGTAGCTGAGATGGACGTGACTCGGTGCGTTAAAATCAGTCAGGTAATGCAAGATGGTGTCACCACATCATTGCCTCGCAGCTGCCAAGTTCCAGATAAATCATTGTCACTCATGAAGTACCTCACTGAAAGCATGGAATTTTCAAACAAATTATCTTTAAACTGCACAACTGCCCCTATTAGCAACTACTGCAAGAAATTTGTGTTATTAAAAAAAGCAGTACGTTTCTAATAAGGGCTATCCTCCACACCCAAGATCTTGAGATGGTCTGGGTGGAGACTTCCCCTCCAAACCAAAGGACATGACACAGAACTCGGGACTGACATAAGCACAACCACCCTGTGCATAGGACAGCTCGTGCTGCTTGGAAACAGCAAATGCTGAAGCAGAGGTATGAAATCAAACATCGTATATAAGCTCATGGCATGTTCACGTGAAAGGCATGAAACTCAAAGCAGTAAAGTGACCAAAGACCAAAAGAAGTCTGGAAAATGCTCACCCACGATGGTGTCCTTCCCTGTTGGTGACACTGTGGTGGTCCCAAGAGCCAGTTTGCTTTTAGGTAAGAGCTTCTCACCAAGCTTTACGCAGCCAAACACATTCCAGCCATTCAGCCCCAGACAAACAGTGAGAAGAGAGCACCCGGCCAGGCTCCCCAGCCTCCCTCCAGGCCCGACCCTCTGCTCTGACCTTGCACATTTAGGAAGCTGCTCTTTCGTTCTGCTCTACTTTGCAAAGGCACACAGCCTTCGAAAAGGCAAGGTTGCTGTTTGTTTGTTTGTTTACACAGCACTAATGGCAGCATGGTGACTAGCCCAGGAGCCTGGCCAGCAGCGTTGGAGCCTGCAGCTGGGACACAGGAAGAGAACCAGCAGTTCTGCACCACACAAAAATTCAATACACACACTACAGACTGCTTTTCCGTATCTGCTCAGGAAAAACACATTTCTCTAGTGAGGTTAGACCCTGGCATTGGCTTTGCTCTGCAGACACCGTGTTTACACACCTTTAGTCCCTCTGGCTTCCTTCACCCTTTTTTGTGAGCCCGAGAAGTAAAGCTGCTCCATAAAGCCTCTTTCGTCATGTAGCATCTTCTTATGCATTATTAAAAAATAAACGTTTTCTCTTAACTGTGACAACCCCAGCGAGCACTGTGCAAACCCAGAGGTGTCCCCATTTTTAAGTAAAGTAATCCCATTATAAACGAGTTCACCTGCACGGCTACCACACATTGCGTGCATCTTCTCGTCAGAGAGGAGGCTAATTGAGGGAGGGCTGGTGTAGCCAAGGCAACTGCAGATGCTACACTGAGACACCGGGAGCTGATGCTGCTCTTCAGGTGCTGCTTATGCCATCCTTCTCATTTTTACCAAAATCACCACCAACAAAAGGACGGAAAGCAGTGAGACACAGGAGAGAAAGCACAGACACAGTCTGGTAGGGGTCTGGTTGGGAGTGGGTTCCACTCCACATTTCAGCGTTCCTGCGAGATTGAAGTGACAAACAGGAGGTGAAGATCCCTAGAACGGCTCCTTGCCCCAGGGCTCATCCCTTACACTTCTTCACCGCTCTGACACAGCCTCACCGCCCGCGCTGCCCAGGGTCCGGCTGCCCGGCACAGCACGGCCCCGCCGCCGCCCTCGATGGCCAGCCAAGCGTGAAGGCCCTGCATTGCTACTGATCTTGTTAAGGCTGAATCCGAGGATTTGGCCAATAACACTGTATTCCCTGATCAGAGATCTGTTTCCCCTCTACCATCTGATAACCACTCTTAAAGGACGCGTTAATGGGCTTCCGTTCACTCTGTGCCCGTTAAGCAGAGGCCAAGCTACCATAAGAGGGAATAGATTTGAGTAATGATCCCTTATGAGGCAGCAAACCTACATATAGTGTTTAAAATTATTCCCTTAGGACAAGATGTTTTTCACCAAATCTCCCACATGACAGTTTGACATATTGGTTCAGGCACATAGCTCTGCATTTGTACACAGCACAGAAGCATCTTTTTTCAGTTTTTGAGAAAAATAAGGTCTGAAAACATTTCATGTTTCCCTGGACACTGGACCTAGTCTTCACAGATTAATTTATTCCTGAAACTGTATTTCTAAACACTCCCAAAATTTTATTTTTAAACAGAACTAGTTCATTTGTGTTGATAAACAAATGGGCAATCTCCTTCCTCACCTCCGCAGCACTGACAAAGTCCTTGACAAAGGCATTTTCTTGACCCTAGAATACAAGGAGGCAACGGCTTGCATTTGTTCATAGACACAAACATGGCACCTGCCACCTGCTTACACCATAAACCTGCACTGCTTTCAGGTGCCTTCCCCTGGCACCCTGTGCCCGCTTCAGGCTGGATGTCTCTGCTGTTCCCAACACTTGGAGGGCACAGGCTGCCTCTGGCCCAGGACTGGCAAGCACCCAGCTCTGCTGGCACTCGAGGAAAAGCCCCAACTAACCATTACTAGAACATTCCTCTTACTTTGATTTTACTTCTTCGTTTATTCTGTGTAATCCCTGCCCATTAGACACTTAAAGGTGCAGGTCTCTGTTCTGTGTGCACAGAATTCAGTGCTGGTGTTAGGGTGAACAGCTGATGCCAAGGACTCATCACAACGAGCTCAGCGGAAATGAGGACAGGTGACTCCTCACGTTGCTGACCAGAAGCACTCTGCAGAGACACCCCAGCTCCAGGGTATCAGCCACATTTCACTCGGTGACATTTCAAGAAGCCATTTGGCTTGGTCAGCCCCTCAATTTATTGTCAAGGCCCAGGCAGCTGAGCGCTCTCTGAGAGCCTTTCTCACGAAAGGAGGGAAGGCTCTTCATCAAAGATGCGCGCGCAGTGCTGAGCACCCTCCCACAGCACTCGTATATCCCGCAAACCAGGATTAAAGCCCCGACTTTGCAGCAAGACAGACAAGACGGCACTCACCCAAAGGCAAGGCACGCCCAGGCTAACACACAGTCTGTTCACCCTTAGTGCTGCTTGCTGCCCACCCCTTCATCAGCCCATCAGCTCTGGCAGCATCCTCTGGTCCTCACAGGCCCTTCCTCCACAGACAGCTTGATTAATTGGAGGTGCCTGAGGCTCTAAAGGGAGCATGTATCAGCCCATGCTGCAGAGATGTTTATTTTGTTTTCAGTGGTCTCCAAGCTGGCATGGGGCTCCATCAGAGCTCGCTGCTTGCACAGAATTCAGATAACAGGAGACACATAGTGCTTGCTGCAAATACATATTTTTCTTTTTTCTCCCTTGACCTCTTTTCCTGCTCCCGTTTTTACCAGGAGCAATGGAAGGATGTGCACGCCACGACAGGGAGGCTGCCCAAACCCACGGCAGCGTTAAGAGTTTGCTGTCAGGCTGCAGGGTTACAGTCAGACTGTGAGCCACATGCTCACAGAAAGAAACCGAAAAAAATGGTGAAAAAAACGTGAAGTAGGAAAAATGCTAACCCTATCAATGGAAAAGGCAGCACTCATCTTACATGTAGCATGACCTTGAAGACACAGAATGAAGGATGTGTGGATGAGAACAATGACATTGCTGTTCTAAAATCCACGTTCCCTCTACTGTGCCAGGAGGAGACAAGAGATGGAGAACACACTGCTCCCCACCTTGCTGCCACTGCCCGGCAGGAGAGCAACACGCCACCATGGCTTCACAGGCAAGTGTGAAACTGCCTACACCTATTTATTTCTCTGGAGGCTACTGTTAAATCACTGTTTTCCAGCTCTATGACTCTACAAGAAGAAAGGTAAGCTCTGCATCCCTGGAGAAGCCAGAAGCTCTGGGCCTTGGGACAGCACCGGCTGCTGTACCTTGCTAGATGGCCACAGGGACAATAGGCTGTTTCTAACTCATATCCTTCCTCTCTTTTGGCTACCTTCAGTTCCTCTTTTCAGTTTAACACACAGACTCTCAGGCTGGCTTCCCTGCAAAACATAAACCACAGAGGGGGGTCCTGCCTACCCCCCTGGTGAAGTGGCTGATGTTGGGGTTTGGTTCTCACAGAACAAAAGACCCTTCTGGCAAACCAGGTCCCACCCCAACTGCAGTGCTGCTGTCTGCCAGTCTGGTCCTGCCCATCCTATGCAGGTGAACCACTGCTCACCTGTGACAGCCATGGAAAGCTGAGCTTCCAACCAGGGCCTAACCCAACCGCACAGCTCCAAACCGCTGGTCAGCTCCTGGAGCCATCACCAACACTCTGCTCTCCTCAGCTCTGCACCGTATGAGAACTGTGGGCCCTGCCCAAGCAAGGAAAACTGGCATTAAAAATCAAACCAAATCGACTGCCACCAACAGTCAAACAGTGTCTGGACACTTCCAAGAGAAAATAAACGTGAGTCCAGCAAATGCAGCCCATTCCAGCACAGCCGACTCAACACTCCCAACATCCACACACTGCCATCCAACACCAAGCAAAGCCTTGGGGAGCTCCAAGTTGTTTTCCAGGGTCTGTCCTTCTCCTCCCCCAAAAAACCTAAACACTTCTGCTCATCTCTGAAAGGAGTGAACTGCCTAAGCCCCACCCACCATCTCCATCACACTGACACTCAGACCTGGCATTGAGAAGAGGCTCCAACCAGCTTCTCCCACATAATCCCTCCTTCCGAAGGGCTGTGGCTCTCAGACATGTCCCTGCCTCTGAATCCAGCCCCCAGCATGAGAAGACCACCTCCACGGCAGGAAAGAATATTGGCTGACTGATCCTGTGTTTCCTGTGCTGCTGGCATGCATCACCTGCTTGCACTAACTAAATGCTCTGAGCCTATTTTCACCAAGAATGACAAATGACACATCTGTGATGAGTAAGGAAATGCTGGGTTTTGCTTTCAGATTTATTTCATACGTACGCAAACTATCACATGACAGTTTTACACACAGCTCCAGCCCATGCAAAACCCATCTCTTGACTGCCAGAACGCACAAGCAAACAAAACGTTTTCCATAAAATCCAAAGTGGAATGTTCTGATTGCACAGAAGTCACATGAAATTGTTCAGTAAGCCCCCACTTAAATAAAACCAGTTCTGGACACTGTCTAGTATTATTTCAGGACAGGCCAAAATTGAAAAAAGATGCTACTTAAATGTTCTGCATTAAATCAGCACCTGGACATTTCACATGGAGCAGGCCTCCAAAAATAAGATAAAATGCCCACTTTCACTAGCAAGTGAAGGGGTGTACCAATGGATTTGTAAAGGCAGTGAATAGCTCATGATTATGCACAGAGCAAACATAAAGGAAAAACATAAATTCCAGTGCTCCCTCATCAGATTTGTGCAAGAGCTTTGACACGATTGTGGGGGGAAAAATAGATATTACAGTTGTAAGTAGATATTTAAACCCTGCAGATTATACATGGAAAACTATTTTCCTTAAGTGAAAACAGAATGAAAGATGAAGATTCCCTTCAAAGAACTTTCTTTGTGGTCATTTAGTTTCAGGATGCAAATTAAATGAGCACTTGTTAGCCAAGCAAAAGAAGGGAATTAGCTCTGAAATATTATCAGTCTCTTGTGAGGCTCAGACACGGCTGGCCAAAGACTTTTAGATGTTTTGTCGCTTTGTTCCCCAAGAGCTCCCCAAGGACCTGTGTTCTCACATCCCAAAGCCAGATCTGCATCCAGCCTGGCTGCCAGGGCCAGGACAGGATCTGGTTGGTCTCTCCATCTCCTCCCTGGCTCTGCCCGCAGCTCCCGGAGGTGCCTCTGCCCCATCTATAACTCACAATTACGAGAGACCGTAACACAAAACTGCCACAGGCAAAGTCAATCTCTCCCAGGGGCCTCACACATCTGAGGCTCCTGCACACCAAGAAACGGTGATCATGTGCAGTAATGCTTGGGGTTAAACCACACAAGTTCAAGGATATTCCTGAAAATACAGTGGGAGTTTACCAAAGGCTAACATTAGTGAGAAGAACCAGCATCAAGGATCATTAGCTCTTTTATGCCATTTATTTATAGCCTACCTTGAAACACATCCCATTTCTCTTTAGGACACCTCCAGCTGAAGTTTGGTGTCTCACGGGGCGAACGAGGAGACACTGGGAAACAGCGTTCATGAAAACAAAAGGTGCTCAAGCAACTTTACCACTCACAGATCAAGAGAAAAGTGAGACCAGAGGCCCCAGGTCAAAGCTGGGGCTCACAAGGCACCTGCAGAGACACAGTTCAGAAATGGACTGAACAGGTTGAACAGGGCTCTAAGCACCTGCTCTAGTGGAAGGCGTCCCTGCCCATAGCAGGGGCGTGGAACGAGATGAGTTTTAAGGTCTCTCCCAGCCCAAACCATTCTGTGATGCTATGGGCACTCCTTGACCTGCTCTGTGCTCAGCAGCACCGACTGCTTGACACTTGACACTCCAAAATCAGGGGGTTCCAAATCACTGCTTGCAAGTCTCTTGCAAGTAAATCATAGGCAAATTCTAAAGAATCTGCAAGAAATAACTATAAAAAGCAGAATTGTCAGGAGGCCTGAGCTTTTTAAAGAAGGGTCAAAATCTCTGCTGGAAAATGTTTAAGTGCTGGCAAATCTGACAGAGCTGATACTATCAACCCAGCACTTCCTGGGCAAATTCTTGCTAGATCTATTCTGATGTAGAAAAATCCCAAATTCTGGTATACCTCAAATTTTGACTACAGAAAGAGATAGAAATGTCGTCACATAATGGATTTGGCATATTCAGAAAAATCCCCTAAAGCAGCAATAAGGTGTGGTGATTGAGCAGGGGCCCAGAAGTCTGATGGAGGAACAGGGTTTGATTGAACAGCGTGTTTAAAAATTAAATCTATCTGAAGGAAAAGAAAAAAAGTCATCAGAAGAAATGCATGACCATATGAGGAGGGATGGCAGGGAGGGAAATTCAGCATTACAAAAACCACACAAAGAAACCTGGTGTTCTTAGGTACGGCTGTAAGTGCCACTATTAGGATAAGAAAAATATAAGCTCATCTTTTACTCCCAATTGTCACATCACTGTGGAGAGTCTTCATGAAATTCTCAGAATAGCAACGAATCAGGAGCAAACAGCTGTTCAAGCAGGAAAGTCACAGGTAGACAGACTTTCCTTGCTTCAACAAAAAATTAACTCTAAAGTTTCACAGGCCAGTAAATCAACAAAATGGGCCTGTACAACACAGGATGAACAGTCTCATCTTCCAGCCCAAAGCTGATCTATGGGCCTGTGTTCTCCTTCCGGCCATATGCTCACGTGATTTATGACCCACAACAATTTCAATACTCCTGGAAAATGAAAGAACAGCAGACAATTAGTTCATCCCACTACGCTGGGGATTGTGTGGGCTCTGCCCTGCGGCACCTCCCCAGGGAGTGGGGGCCAGAAGCCCTAGCTGCCCCTGTCAAGGGCAGGGGAGGGACACGGGGCTGAGCAGCACCCAAGCACTGGCACAGGGAGAACAGCACAACCCCAGGACTTCACTGCATGGAGCAGCCCACAGGAACTCCAAGAGAGATGCAGAGGGACTTCTAACCAAGGCCTGGAGTGAAAAGACAAGGAGAATGTCTTCCCTCTGAGAGAGGGCAGGGTTAGATTGGATACTGGGAAGAAATTATTTACTCAGCAAGTACTGAAGCACTGGAACAGGTTGCCCAGAGAAGTTGTGCCTACCCTATCCCTGCCAGTGCTCACGGCCAGGCTGGATGGAGCTTGGAGCAACCTGGTCTAGTGAAAGGTGTCCCTGCCCACAGCTGGAAACAAACGACCCTTCCAACCCAAGCAATTCTCTGATTCTCTTCTATGAGTCTGATTCATTCCTGTCCCATTTGCAACTACGGCTGTTTGTGACAACTGCTGCTAACCTGGCCTAGATCCGGTCAGTGCAGAAGTACAGAACATCCCACCAGCAGGGCATAAGGACCTTGTAATCTCTACCTGCCACTGTCCCAGGCAGGGCACTGCCTGCAATGTAAACACTGTCAAACCAGGCAGGACTCAGCTCTGCAGCACCTGCTCCGCTGCCACAACACAAATGCAAAGGCATCACCAAACAAACAAACAAAATCCTCCACCCCACCCTGAATTAGGCTTTTCCCTCGCACAGGTGGGGTGAAGAGCAAGTTCAACAGCTTGAGTCATACAACCAAACCTTCACCCAACCCCAGCCATCATGGCAGCATCAGCTGGGGCTGATGCACTTGTGAGCCACCACAGAGAACACAGCTGAGCCTGTGAGATACCAAGTCTACTGGCACAACACCAAAACTGGTTTTTCTGAAGCCAAGGGCATCCAGACTGGTCTTCAGGTAACTTCTGAGTGACAAACCCAAGCCACATGTCTACTCAAAGGCATGTCTCTGAACAGCAGCATTGTGCCCTCCGTGGATGAACATTTTGTCCACTGGGAAATGTGCCAAATAACTCAGGTATCCATAACAGTACTGCAATGAATTCTGCTATCTGCCATCCTCCTCAGGTCTGGATCCACGCAGCTTCATCCCCCCAGCAGCAGAGCTGCCAAGGCAGATGGGGCAGCTAGGCTTCAGTAAGAGGGTGAGCAAAATGGCAGCAGGAGCATCCGTTACCCACAGGACAGCAAGGATAGAGGGAGGGAGTCTGAGCTCAGTGTCTTAATGTACCCGCCTTGCCTCCCTTCCTGCACGTCTAAAGCAGAAGGCAGCCGTGCTGAAGGAGTTAATCTCGCCTGGAACAACCTATCTCCGGTTTCTCAGAAACTCCAAGGCAGCAGAGCTGGGCTTTCTGCTCCCTGCCTGCTCCTGCCTGCCCTGCCTGCAGCCTGACCCCTGACATTTCCACTCTGCTTCTCCCTGGCATGGAAAACTTAACCATACACAAACAAACAGGTTGGGAGGACAGATAAATGGAAGAGAGGAGGAGAAAGGGAAGATTGCTCAGATTCCTTGTCAAGGCCCTGATTAAATAACAGCAGCACCACCAGACGTGGGTGAGGGGCTGGCATTTATCAGTAAACCCTGAAGTCTACAGTGAGACATCTCTGTTTAATTAATCCTGAAAGGGTCCCTTCCCCCTTCTACTTCCCAGGGAGGTTTTGAGGATCTGCAAGTTTAAAGACACAGCAAATTCTTTTTAGCTCTTTCCTTACAAAACACAAGGGCAAAACCACAGTCAGGATTTACTACTTCTGTGGCAAAGGCTTCCATTGCATGGACACATGCAGGAAACCCCCACTGCAGGGACATCTTGGATTTGGTCATACCGAACCCTCTGAGGCAATACACCCATCACGTGACAGCTTTAGAGTGACCAGCTGGAAGCCTGTGCACAGGTAATCACAACCAGGCATGATCTGCAGATCTCACCTGGACTTGGGGTCTCCTGCCATTGATATCCATTTTTTAAGGGATAAATCTCTTCAGTGCCTGATGTAGCTCTACTGTCCCCCATTTTTGTACAGTTTTCCCATGGTGGCATCAACATCACCCAGCAATGGAAGAGACTGCACGCACACATAAAGCAAGACAACTGCAAACGCTCTGGCCTCTGGGCTTTAGCTTAGCTTGAGGAGGCTTGGGAGGACCTTCCGAGACACCTTCCATTTCAGGAGGTCCCCTGCCCTTTGACCCAAGGTGAACACTGTATTAGTGCAGAGCACCACAATTTAAGCCATCAGCCATGAACGGCCATAAAGCTGGCAAGTCCCTCCACACCTCAGCAGCAGTGCGAGAGGAGCTCTGCTTCCAGGGCACCTTCACCCCACCAGAATGCTCAGAGAGCTGTAAGGTCTCTGAGGGTTGCAACAGCAATGGAAACTGGTTCCTAGAGAGTGGACAGACCACCAAAGCCCAAAACAGCTCCCAAGAGAAGAGGCCTCAGCGAGCACTTCCCAAGGCTTCACATCAGTCCTCAACAGCGAGCAGGGCAGGGAGGGTCTGGCAGCAGTGCTCAGGCCCCCAGGTCAGACAGCCACATTAACCACCCTTCACCCCACCATCCACCCAAGCAACCATCCAACCCACGGCAGAATTACAGAGATTGATTCTTTTTGTGTAGTGTAAGTTGCAAAAAGAGAAAATGAAAAAGTAGAAAATCTCTGTAACAACGACTTCTGGTCCAATCAAAAGCAAAAGAAGGGGTGAGAGGAAAGGGAAAATTTAAAAGTCTAAGTTCAAATTGTAAAATAACCCTGTATTTCACATCAGCTTTACAAAATTCCCAGGAAAATAAAAAGTCAAAACCAGTTATTTTCTTGAGGATCTATATTCTTAAATACCTGGTTTCAACATAATCTCTTTTTAAAGAAGTACTGGGATGGGGGATGAACTGTGAGGAACTGAAAAATGTCTCTGCCTACCCAAAAAAAAAAAATCATTATGCAATGACAAGAGACAATCCAGTCTATAATCAAAGACAGAATCCTGACATGTTCAAAGAGGAAATTATTGTAACAACAGTGACTTTGAAGATGAGAAGGGTTTTTTTGATTGAAACAATGGCCATCAAGATTTTTACTGTAGCAGCGAATGTTTAAATGCACAACTCAGCATGCTGAGTGCAGCAGGTAGACTGAGCACCAACAGCAAAAAAACATGAAAAAATAAAACAGTGACACCTAAGAAATTCCTACCTAAAGCAGAACCAGACAATGCTCTCTGAGTGTGAACCACTCACACTGGGGAGCAAACACCCCCACCGATGGGCATGCTTGTCCCAGGAAGTGACGTTTTACAGGAAAACTCAAGAGCCAGTGTCCCATTAATACAAAACTTGCAAGTTACAAGGTACTACACTAAAATACTTAAATTTTCAACATTTGCTTCCAGGGAACTGCAGATTTGGCTGTAAAAGTCGTGATCTGCACTCTTTGCTGAACTAGAGTGATTCACAGAAAATGAATCACAAAAGGCAAGTTTTGTGACTAAAAAAACAGCTGCTCTGTAATGCACCTAACGAGCAGTATCGTATTTGCTGCTGTGTGATTGGGAGACTATCGGAGGATGACTATAAATACCCCTTTCTAAAACAGAATTTGGATTAAGCTCCGTGTTAGCTGGGAGTAAGAGTCAGACAGACTGCCTCACATCTCTCCTGTATTTCACCTTTTAGGGGAAAGCCCAAGCACAGCCCCCCTGAAGGGTAATTTGTCACAAAAATGGTGCATAAGCTGTGCAGCATCACCACCATCAAAATTCCTATTTTTAACATGGAGACTTGGAGATGTATCAATCCTGTCTGCATCTCCATCACTATGAGCACTGCTTATACACGGGAACCATTTTATTAAAACTATGAAAACACCAAACAATTTATTTAATAAAGGCATTTTCTCCACTGCAACTCAGCACTGAAGAGCTGTTTAAAGCAGAGTCTCTCTATCAGCCCTACTCCTTCCACATACTTCTGTTCTCACCATTACACTGAAAACCTTTCGCCAAAAATGAAACCACTAAAAAGCATGAATATATATTTTGGTTTTCTCCTAGCTGGAACTGGCAAGTCTTCCTGGGGGCATCTCCACTTCAGTTTCACAGCTACCACAGAGGATTCCCCCTTCTTTCTTTCATTAGGCATTTGTGTTTCTTCTACAGAAAAGGAACACACTGAAACTGATGTCTGCATGGTTTTGCTGATGGTGTTCCAGGCCACGCCACACTTGGGCTCACCACCTGTGCCCCAGGTGTGCAACGATGCACCAACACAGGCTAAGGCCACAGTGGGCTTGGCCCTTCTCCCTTTTGGGGCATTTCTGGCAGAAATGCCCTGGTAAGTGCCACGTTCATGTCTCCACTGCGTGGTGGCCACTGACCAAGCAGTGGAGCCGTGAAAGCACGGCTGGCGTGCACAGCACACACCACCACAGTGACAGCCCAAATCCAGCTGTGACAGCAGGGTAAGGAGCACACCCTGTGATGGGACAGAGAGTCAGAGTGGGACACCCACCTTGGAACCCAACATCTGTTTTCCACAGAGTGCCCAGACAGCCCATGGCACTCAATCCCATGATATTTTAAAGCGAGGAGTGCTGCAGATAAAGACAGATTAATTTTGCTCTACAATTTTAAATGAAACTCTCCTGTTTTGGAAAGAATTTCATTAAGGTGAAAATATAATACAGAACTACCCATTTAGGAAGAATGTGCTATTAATTCTTAGCAGTGTATGTGGAAGAGAAAATTGCATTTTTATCTAAATGGTTTTTTCTGCATAACCCATTTCCAGTATTCTTTTACAGCTCAGTAGTGGGAACTTCTCACATTTCTATTCAGGCCAGACCACTGTGGAAAGCAGCCTTCAGGAACGTGTCAAATATAACCCCTTAAAACATATTCCAAAAGAAGCTCCACAAACTGGAGAAAGGCCAGAAGAGCACACCTTAAAGGATGGTTGGAAAAGAAAAGGAAGAAAACCTCTTTCTTAAAGATGTAAGCCAAATTTTTGAGGAGGAAAGGAAAAAGGATGTGGTTTAGGGTGTTTTTTTTCCCTAAGGGCCAAGAAGAGTTTCGGTCTTCCCTCTCTCCTTCCTCACTTGAAGCAGAAACACCTCCTCTTTGATGCAGCTCGCAGTCCCAAATGCACACAAAGAGCAGAATGGGGCCACTTTATCTCTCTGAAAAAACGGACATTCTGAGCTATAACATGTACTAGTACCTACAACCAAAACAAGAGAGACTCATTTTATCAGCATAAACAAATGCTCATTTCTCACTACAGTTTCATACCATTTGAAACTGAATATAATCCAAACAATAATTCCAAAAAACTGATGCTGTGATCCAAGTTTCCCTGAGATACTGCCATCACACAGCAAGAACAAAGTCAAGTAAAAGCAAAAGCAGATTCGGAGCCGACTGCTTTGAGTTTTACCCCGTTTGCCTAATCTAGTACAAAGAAAAGCAAACATAAAATTCAAAGTTTTTAAAATTCTTCATTTCATCATCAAGGATCTCAGATTCAAGTGAACCCAAACCACAACAGCACAGTGGCCTTGTGTTTAACAAACAAAGCCACTGACTTTCCAAGCACGGCAGCAGGGCTCACTGAAGAAGCTGAAGCTCTGTGTTTTCTAAGCATTGTTCATTTGACATTCTTCACCTCTTTATTTTTTTTTCCCTGCATTGGCTTTTATAAGCTTACTTCAGAAAATTAGTATAACAAAAAATTTTATCTTTCAAAACAGACATTTAAAAGTACAGCAGTTATGGAAATACAATTGGACAATGAACAGTTTTTATTCCCTCTACCTCGCCACACTCCGCACGGCAAAGCAGTAATTACAGGAATCTACTTCTGGTTTAAGCTCTGTAGTAAGCTCTTTCCAAATTTAAGGCCAGCAACCAACCCTTCATTATGCTTAATAGGTAGACATAAAACGTAATTGTATCACAATCTCCCAATGCACGTTCCCAGCTCTGAAGCTCACACGTGTCTGGCTCAAAGAAGAGATTTTTTATCTGTTCTTTTCCGTAAGAGAAACACTGCAGCACCACTGGCATCGGCCACTCGAGGAAAACTACACAAAACACTAGAGGATCTGGAAAATTATTTGGAGTAAGACTTCATTGTGTTGTTAAAACCTCGCATTTCCAAAGTGGTGTTTGTGGGTCCGCAGTAGCTGGACTCCTGTGCCCCACCAGGAGCCCTGGCAGAGCCAGGACTGTGATCACCTGCCCCAGGGGCCCGGAGCACTGGGAGCAGCAAATTCCCTTCTGCCTTTCCCATTCACACCTCAGCTGAAAGAAGTAACACCAGGACATAGTACATGAACTGGATTTACCTACAGGACACACCACTTTGTCATGTAACATGCAGCACGACGCTGATGCACTGAGTTTAAAAGCAAAGCTCGCCCAAACCACCAGGGCTGCCCTCGAGCTTTCTCTGACACTGCCCCGGTGCCCTGCACATTTTCCAGCCATCGCCCTCACACCCGTCCTGCCAACACCACAAGGAATTGGCAAATGGTGGGGTGAAACGTCAATAATAATAATAATAATAACAATAATAATCCAGAATGAAAGAATGTTTTGCTATTCTCCATTTTTTGGGGATCTGCCTATTTCAAAGTAGTTCGTATGAGATTTGAATCACACTTGGGACAGCTCTTGTTCTCCCTCTGCCTCCAGAACCGTGGCGTGGTAGGGACAGCACAGGGAGCCAGGCTGTGTGTGGTTTCTCCCAGCACAAATAGAACAGCATGTGCCTAAATTTAGAGGTAGAGAAGGGAACTATAGCATCCAGGAAAAAAAGAAATAAATCATACTGATTTTATCTTCAAAAAAGCATTTGTGTTTTTGGTTTGTTTAAATCAAAAATGTGCTGCAAGCGTTTGACCCTATATCCAGCAACAATAAAATCTGTTCCATCATAAAATACCAGCTGCTTTGCACTTCGAATAATAATACTATTTTTAAAGGGTTTCGGAATTATTGTCTCATAGATTGTGGTAGCTTTTATTACAATTACTGGGGAACTCCTTTTTTTTTCTTTTGTAGAATACATTCAATAGGCCCATTTATTATCTTCTTGCTTTTAAAACTGTACTTGGTCTGAAATTTTGGGTTACTCTTCGGACTAGGCAAAAAACATTTTTCAGCCTAATATTTGGCACCAATAACAATTAAAACAATTGAGCCAGATCAAAAATACCTGTAACATTAGATGTAGTTACCTGGCTGCTTGTCAGGTCTAAGGGACAGCCTTTTTCTAATTATCAGCTCAGTACCACTCCAGGAATAAGTCACACCAGGTGGTAGTGACCTACTGGGCAGCTCAGACCTGGGGTTTGGGTCCTCCTCTCTCATCACCCAGGGAAGCAGGGAGGAGAACCCCACCCTTGGTGCTGCTTCCAACCCCAGGCATCTGGAGGAGGTGAAAACCCACCTCGCACCAAACTACTTCTGCAACATTTAGGTCTCTTTTCCGGTTGCTAAGACTGACAAACTTATTTAGAAATTCACTCACACACAGATCAGAAGTGCTGTAACTGGGGTTTGGGTTTGGTTTTTTTTCCACGAGAGGAGAAATGCTGCCCCGGAGAGGGCAGCACAGCCGCGCCATCCCCACCGAAGAAGGAATCCACGCAGAAATGAGATCACCCGGTGGGACGAGATGCTCTCAGCCCTTCTTTCCCTGCCCACACACGCTTCCCAACCACTGCACGCCCAACCCAGCACCATTCAGCTGTGTACCTCATCACTGTGCACCTCACCAGCATCCTCTGCCCAAGCCCTGGTGGCACAGCACCGTGTTCTGGTGGTGAACCGGCAGCTGCCCAGCCCAACAACACCCGTTTCACCTCATTTGGACAGTAAATCTTTAGCAGTGGGAACATCTCCCAGGTTTCTAAAGCACCGTGGCAATTTATGGTGCAATAAATATGATCATAAGTAAAAATCATCTTAGAGTAGGACCTGAATATGGACTCGGCTGCGCTCTAAATCACATGCAGACCCCAATCTCCGTGAGTACGACGGCGATGCCTTGGCTGACCGAGCCATCCAGCCAGGAGCAGGAACGCTGTGGACACTCACTCCCCTCCTGATTCCAGCAGCCAGGCACTCGCAGCCTCACCTCCAGCAGTGCACGGGAGGGAAGGCTCAGCCCCACTCCCCAGGGACCGGCAATGCTTGCAATGATGCGCAGCTGTGCCTCAGACAGCACCCTCTGCCTCTCCTGACTGCTCTCACCTGAGACCAAAAGGCTTTTAAATGCCATTATAGAGGAACATTACACCCACCACCCCCCCTCAAAAAAAAGAAAAAAGTGGAAGATTTTTCTAGGAAAGAGATCCTAAAATTCTGACCAGATAATAACCCCAGCCCAACCTCCATTTCCTATGTTAATAGATCAATTTACATCTTTCTAGCAAAATGGTTTCAGGCTACATTATAAAAAAGAAAAAAAGTCATGCCTTTCTTCTTAAACTGCATTTTGGGAGAGGATTAAGGAGGAAGGAAGGATATGACTCTTTCCAGGGCTTTGTAGTGTATTTGCTTCACACAGCAAATTAATATTCTCAATTTTAACTCAGGAGTACATTCTTAATTAGGGTATGAAATGTTTTAAAATTTTCTTCACTTTACAAATGGCTGCTTTTTCAATTAACTGTGCTTCCCCAGCCTCAGGATGATCTTTCTATTAGCAACAGAATGCTTTTGAGTATTTTGTGAATACTAATTCACAAAATTAATTAAATGCAGACTTAACTCTGAAAACATATATTTTACCACAAAAAAACCCTGCTGTCTTCCAACTACTGACCGGTCACAGGCTTTGCTGGGATCAAGGGGATCAAGTCCTAAAGGCCCAGCAGTCAGAACTGAAGGCAGGAGAGTTAAAAGGAAAAAAACATAGTTCTTCATTTTGTATTTTAAATGCTCCAAACACAGAAGGGGATAAAAAAAAGATAAATATCTCAAAGTTTCACACAAACTGGCCGCGGCAGCAGGGCTGTGGCACGTCCCTCACATCGCTCACAGTCAGAGCTAGCAGAGCCCTTCGAGCTCCCACACGTGTTGTCTGTGTTTAAACTCAAATAAACTGCATTTATTTCGATGTAAAAAAATCTATCAAAGCAGCACTTAAACGTAACCAGATTTCTGCTTACCAAACCAAAAAAAAAAGCTTTTTTAGACAAATGCTAAAGGCTAATAAAAAACGTGGACCGCCCAGCGTCATGCTCGGTAGTGTTACGTTAAAACACTGAACAGACACAAACAGATTTGCTGGAATTGAAAACAAACAGACACCAAGTGCCCCGGCTGCAGCATCTGAGCAGCACCTCAGCCTGGAGCCGAGGCTCGGCTCCTGCTCGGGAGCTGCCCGTGAGGGATGCACACGAGCATCCCACGGAGCGGCACCGCCGGCCGTGCCAGAGCAGCTCCTGCCCAAACGGGCAAAGCAAAACTTGGAAAAACGTTACTTCCAAATGGCCAGCATGGATCAGACCCAATCCTACGGAGAGGGATGTGCCCTACGTGTGAGTCAGGTGTCTCGGAAGGGCACAAGCACGGAGCACAAGTACTCCTATGACAACGCCTGCACTGCTGCAAAAATAACCTAAGTACAGGGAAGGAACACAGAATGGTGGTAACCACGTATTTTTGCATTAGTACAGATAAAAAGTGCAGCACTAAGAAAGGCACATTTCTAGACCATCGAGTCTTAAAACTTATTACATCAACTAAGGAAAATGCATTCCCCCCATCCAGATGCTTTTGTCATTTGCCAGGAGATGAGCGGAACATGAAGCCTTAGAGGAGAGGGCACTGGCGGGGAGAGGAGAAGAAGGGGTGCTGAAGAGGGGAACAGCCAAGCAATATCATCTAAGATGTTCTCTTTGA
This sequence comes from Melanocharis versteri, assembly GCA_013397845.1. Lineage (NCBI taxonomy): Eukaryota > Metazoa > Chordata > Aves > Passeriformes > Melanocharitidae > Melanocharis > Melanocharis versteri. The sequence continues at coordinate 9,819 of VZTG01002004.1, read as the reverse complement.
AGTATTAAGAAAGTCAGCTTGTAAAAACTAATGGATTAGACCTCCAGCTGTTCAATTCTCAGCTTTAAATTTAGAAGGCATTTGACTTTGGAACATTGGCACATAATCCATAAAATATATTTAAATTTGTAAAAAAACCCCTAAATCCTTTGTATTAAAAGGTCACTAATAACTCAGAATGTTTTAACTGCACAAACACAAAAGCATCTGGCAGAGGAAAAGCAGCAAACTACAAAGAATCGCAGTATTTTTATATAAGCCAGTCATCTAATTACCGTGTGTAAACTAGGTCTATCTATAGAACAGCAAAAATTTGGAATTACATTTTAAAAGCTGAGAAATCTAACTGAGACCAGGAAGGTGAGGGCAGACCTCGAATTTCCTGGGTGATTCCACAGCTTCACCTATTTAATTTCCATGAGGTTCCCCATATCCCTTACCCAAGATCTGGTGCACAGCCAGCCATGTTCTGAACAGCCCTCACTAACAGAGGCTCTCATTTAAAAACGCCCCTCAAAAAAACGAAACAACAATCATTTCGTATTTAAAAATAAACAACACACCAATCTTAAACATATCCTGCAACCCTTCATCACATGTTTACGGGTGCAAACATCGTTCTTTTCAAGGGTATAGATTTTTCAATGGCAAAGCTGGACCAGCTGGACGGGGAGGCGGACGCCGGCCGGAGCTGCGGTGCGATGGCGAGGTGGGTACCAGCGCCTGACGCCCACCACCCGCACTGCCTGCATCCACCACGCTCCAGCCCGGAACATGCACAAGGACAACCCATTCTGTACTGGAGATAAAACAGCGAATCGTCCTCTGCCTAAAATTTGACAGGTCTCTTTCAATATTCTCAACGTGCCTGAGAAACTATGTCATTAAACGGTTTCTGATATTTCAGGAAATTCAGTGTTAACAAAGCACACTCGTTAGGCCACCTGAAGATTCATTTTAGAGCTGGCTCTGCACTTTCTGAGGAGGCTCTCCTCACACTCAGATTTAACAGAAATACACGAGGAACCGCTGACTGAAAATGTACAGTAATTTGTCTAGTACTAAAATTTTATATGGCCACATAAAGGCATTTTACTGTACCAAAACCTCTCCCTGGTATAGAACACTACCGAGGCTGGGAGTCAGCTGGTTCAAATAAAAGCAGCCTATATAGTTTTAGGTTAGACTTTTGTTTGATGCCTTATTCTTTGTTCTACACAAGTAATAACAAACTGTATCTATAGACACTGCTAATTAATAACATTTTTTATCAAAATATTATTTGCAGTTCTATGGTCAGGCATTCCACTAGGTCATTGGTAAAAAAAACAGGTACTTTACCTTAAAAATTAAGAGCAGACGTGGTGTAATACATCACAGATCAAAATAAATCTATGCTGCCATCCAGGCTCATATATAAATACTAAGTCTAATTCATTTCCTTTTACATCATACATAAAGATCTGAAGCACATTCACACACCAATTTCATGAAACATCTCCCTCAAAGTCTGTCTCTCGCACATCCTCATACCAAGTGTGTGCAAAACAAACCCCTTAAAACTCACCTTGCAACTGAATGGGCCATCAGAAAATAACAGACTTTGGGGCAAGAAAGCACCAGGATACAAACCAGATAGGTAATCTGCATTAATTCAAACACAGCTAGATTGTCCACTGAAATGAGAACAGGTAAATCTAGAGACCAAAATTTAACAGCCAGACAGACAGCGGGTGAAAAGGCAAACAGTGGCCACAGTTATTACTGAAATGCCAATAAATTTACACACTTCCTGCACTAAATATTTAGGTATATCACAGCAAGAGGAAATACTACTGAAAATTGCGTCCCTTGCCTTCTCTAATATTTGCCATAAAGGTCGACAAGCACACTGCTACAGAATGTTTATAAAACAAAGGAAAACATTTCTAAACAGGACCATTTTCTAGTAGAAAGTATTAAAAATTATAGTCAGTCAAGGTAAACAATGGAGAATTTCTGTCATTCACATGAGGCCAAGCAGGGGCAACCCTTCCAATTAATTTTTTTTTTAACAGGTTAGAAAAGTTTAAAGCATCATATTAAACCCAAATCTAACGCACACCAAACTCTCTCCCAGGATAAGCAGCAGGAGCATCCTTCCCTCGTCACTCTGCTTGCTAATCCAGATGATTTAATAAAGATGCGGATTTGATATATGTGGAGTTTATCGTGTAACTTCAAGACAGAGGAAATAGCTTATTTTTTCACTAAGTTGTTAAAATTACGTAAGTTTCAGCAGCCCAGTGAGGCTAACAAAGCAGCATCGGGAATCACAGCTCCCTCACTGCAAAAGGCGCTGAGCTTTGCCGCTGAACTCGCTTCCACAGCGCTCTACAACACAGCCGCTCACAGCACATCGCTTGCAGTGAGGGTTCAGTGCCTGAAAAACCTCACGAGAGCTCTGACAAACTCGGTCCCAGTAAACAAACCCAGTCCCTTGGTAAAGCCTCTAAAAGAACTAGGCAGTATTTAAAATAAAGCATGCAGCAGAATACACTGGAAAGGAAAAGAAAACAAAGGCTCCCGGCCGCATCTGGACCAAATTTGACCTTTGTTAATGTATTTCTAGTAATTCACAGATGTTACACGCTGCTCCAGCAAGAGGGTTGGCCTGTGGGCTCATTCCAGTGACAGGTTCGGTGTAACGATGAAATATTAACAAAAACGTACAGATGAAGGCTAACGGTGCCGCGTGGCACGTGCCCGTCAGCCCGGACCGACGAGCCCAACAGCCACCGAGCAGCAGAATATATTCCCATTTTTTCCAATCAAACACCTGCACAGTTATAGGTACATATTGATGTCTTCACCTGACATCTGCAGTATGGGACCTTCAAAATTTCAATTAAAAACTAAAACCAAATCCACTAGCAGTTAACTACTGGGTTTCTAAAGAATACTAATACACATTTCACTGAAGGGGAAATTGTTCTGGTTCAGTCAAAGCAGGAGAAGCAAAACCCCATTAAACTGGACCCAGATTTTTAAGTGAATTTGATCTGGTTATTCTTTGTCAGCTAGAGCTGTGGTGTTGGAAGTCAAGACAACCCCTCTAGACTCAGTGTTATTTCTCTCTCACTCCCAGCTCAAGCTGCTAGGCAGAGGAAAACATGAAATTCTAGAAAGCCTTTTCAGGGGAAAAAAACCCAAAACCTACCAGCTACTTCACATAAAACATGTTGGTACAAGAAACCATGCATCAGAGAAAACTCCTTCCAGAAAACACATTTCAGGGCAGAGCCATGTCCAGGCAGCATTACTAATACCACATTCCGAAATGAAACGTGAACGCACGCACAGAGCTCGCGGCAGGCCAGCGTCGGAGGTGTCACACCTCGCAGGGGCACCGGCAGCACCGGTGCCTGCTCTCAGCAACCTCCAGACCCACAGCCCACACAGCTCCCAGAGATCAGCAAAGCGTTTTAATGCCATTATGGGAAAAAAGGTGAGCTCCAAGGAATCTGAGCAGCCATTAAAACAACTCAAGTTGTTTCTCCGATAACCTGCGCATTAACAGAGTATTTGCGAAGTTCCTGATCTTGCTGTGTTTTTGGGGAGCCTGCTCCTTCCTCCATGGCCAGCACCGAAACCAGACCCTCCGGTCCTGGCACTGGCTGAGAGTGGCAGGCAGTGGCCACAGTGCCCAGCACCGCACCCAGGGGAAGCTGCCCCCGACACCCACCGCCCCTTCCTCCGCCTCCCCGGCACCTGAGGAGCCGCCGGTGCCAATCGCAGCAGCGCCGCAACGGGAATAAATCCCCAACCACCTGCCCTCTCATGGCAGGTGTAAATCAGAAGCCCCCAACAATGCCTGCACTCAGGAGGACCCTGGGTCTAATGCTGCTCTCACTGATGCTGCCCAGCCCCAAAACGGTGCCCACCTTCCAGCACGGCGCTCCGCACGCCAAGGAACTGCCTGAATTCGGAGGAGCGCTGTCCGGAGCCTGCGCGTCCACCCGGACACTGGGTAACTGCTGGAACAAACCTCACAGTGCAGATCCCAGCCGACTGAGAAGGTCTAAATCTCAGCCCACGTCTAAAGAAAGCCTTTTCTTAAACACAGTTTCACACACTCAGGGGTATGGCAGTGTTAAGCTAAATTATTTTGACTGACCGAGGTGAACAGCCTGTTTTGTCTCACCCATTGTATCTTTATCATCTCCAACAACAGTTAAAGTAAATTCTCTGCGAGTCTGTATAAATTTCCTCATCCGAGGAACCAGCCTATTCAAATCCCTCAAGTGACTAAAGCATGAACCAACCCGAGCGCCTCTGCATTGTTGTGGAACTGGTTTGCTATTTTATGTTAAGCCTCTGAAATACTAAAACATATCCTTATATAGGAACACTGATTAAATGGTTTTCCTTCCAAGTGATGAACTGTTTTAACACCAACATTGTGGTTATCGCGACCAGAAAGCAATTACTTCTTTCACTAGCTGTTACTAAGAATAGCTGTGATCAAAGTGACTGGAGGAGTGCTGTTAAAAGACGCTGCAGAAGCACACGCTCCGTGTGTATGACACACGCACACAAAATATAGATCATTTTAAACCAAATTACACTTTTAATAAATGTGCTGTTCAGAATTAAATCACTGCTCAGGATTTCTTTCTTTATCCAGGAAGTCGAGATCTATAGATTAAGTTATTCCTCCAAAATTCTATTTCTGAACACGGCACGGTGTGAGATCTGTGTATCTCTGTGTGTGTGTGCGTGTGTGTGTGTGTGTGTGTGTGTAAGGGCACACGTAATGGGGTGCGTGTGGTGTGAGAGAACGTATATATGTGCTTGAGCCTGCCAAGGCAGAAGTGACAGGAACTGTGATTTGTGCTAACTAGCTATTGATCCAGTCAGATCTAGATGTTGTGTACAAGAAACAATAAAAGAGAAGGGGCCAGGAAGGATGCTGTGTGCAACTCCATTTAAAAATGGAAAAGAAGGGCCCCAAACAAACCAATTTATGTCCTTGCCTGGGTGAAGCATGGAGAATGCTGATGGGCTTCCTCGGGTCTGCCGTGCATGCTAAACACTCTGCTCGAAATGAGAGTCTCCTGCGCTGGGCATTAAACATGAACAAAGAGACAAACCGTGGGGGCTAGGATTCACGCTTCAGAAAGCCAAAGCTGCAAAGCCAACCAGAACCGGGTTAGGAAACAGCCCAGTTTCCAAACCAGCTCCCTTCTAATTTCACCAACAACTTTCTTAGCAAAATTACTAAATGTGGAGGGCTGTAAAAAGTCAGTCTGTACTACCGGAGGTAATGAAAACAATTTCAAACTACACTGCAGTACCAAAATATCACCCTTCCTAGGCACAAATAATGAGTTTATATTGTGTAAACTGCACGCATGTATTTCTAGCACACCAAAACCCACCCGCCTGCCCTCAGATAGCAGGTACAGCACGTGCACCCATTGTAACAATCACACATACAGCTAGGGAGGTTGCAAAATAGGGATTTGATAAGATAAAATAGAAACAAATTGAATCTATAATCATCCTTATCTTAAACAGCTTTTATAAGAGAGGGTTTTCCATTAAAATATTTTTTTCCTGAGCCTGGGGAATTATGATGCCCTCTGGACACAAGGAAGAATCAAAAATGACAACTAATGTCGAAATTAAACATCTGTCAACTAAACAAGTTTTACACTAACAGACCCAGAACCTTATTTTAAACTGCCTTTCAGTTAAATGAAAAATAATTTGTTACAAGCCGTTCAGTTCAGTATCACACTGCTGTGGGCTCCAAATGCAAGCAGGGGGCACCTGGACCTGAAGGGGCAGCACTACCACCAGACTCATGTTTTTGTGGTTTGGGAAAACCTCGGTCACAGTTTTGGGAAAGTGGCTGGAAGGTTCAGCTGGCACCAGGCTCTGTGGGAGCCCCCTCCTCAGCACCCCGTGCCTGGTGGGATGCTGCAGGAGCCCCCTCCTCAGCCCACCAAGCTGTAGTCCCCTGCAGCAGCACCCCAGGCCCAGGAGCTCAGCTGGGGCTCACTGGGAGCCCCTCTGCACAGCACCCCCACCTGCCCATTCCCTAGGAAGCATGACGGGGACAGGGCTGGCAGCAGAGATGCCACGGGGCAGTTGTCACCTGGGCCAGTCAGGCAGCAGGCACTTTGTCCCTGACACCGGTCCTCCCAGCAGAGCCACCCAGCATCCTTCAGCCTCAGCCCAGACTGGGAGGGCACCTGGCACCCAACCAAGGGTGGAGTGGGAGTGGAGCCAGTGTGTGTGCCCAGAGTACCAGAGCTGCAGCCCCACCATGTCCCCTTCCCTGAGCAGCTCACAACCACCCCTACCCCTGAGCCAGCACCCATGTGGGACAACCGATACCTTCTTTGCTGGGGTTCGGGGGCTTGGGCTTCTCCCAGGGCGCCATGGGCTTGTCCTCCTCCTGCCCCTCCATCAGGGCCTTCTCTCCAGGCAGGTACCAGGTGGAGTTGTGCTCTGCCATCAGGGAGTCCAGGTCGATGGTGCTCATGGTGCCCTTGACACCCTCCGAGCAGCAGCTGCCCAGGTCGCTGTCCCCATTCTGCCCCGCACACTCCCCCTTCTTGCTCTTCAACCCCAAGGGCTGGTCTTCCGAGATGCTGAACTGCTGCCGCTGGAGCTGGATCTGTGCCTGCAGGATCTCCAGGGGGTGGATCTCATCCTGGGCCGAGGTGCTTGTGGGGGTCCGCACCTGCTCCATGCTTGGCGTGCCGGGGTGAGCGCCCGCCGTGGTGCTGAGCCCATAGCTGTCGGGGGTCGAGGTAGATGTACTGAGAAGGCCAAGGGCCAGGGGCTTCTGTCCGTTGAGAAGTGCGTGCTCCCCACGGGGCAGCTTGGGGGAACCACCCAGCAGCGGGCTACGGGTGGGCTTGGAGGTGGCATTGTCAGAGCTGGAGGACACCTCGTCCTCGTTGCCATAGCTGGTGCTGACCTCGTCGGGAAAGTCCACGTGCGGGGAGCTGCCGTCTGACTTGGTCACGCTCTGGATGCCGCTGTCCAGGGAGGACATCAGGTCGGGCTGCTCCGCCAGCAACAGTTCACTGCCCTTGCCCCAGGATGGGGAGGTCAGGGGCTTGTCATGAGGGGTGCCTCCACCGCGCTCAGCGCCCGCAGACCCCGGTGGGGCCCCCGCCGCCACCGGCACTGCCGGCTGCCCTGGGCTGACACCGGCTCCCCCACCCTCCGCAGCTGAGAACTTCTCAAAAAACGTGCCGGGGCTGACATGCCCGCTGTCCCGTTTCCGGCGACCCCGACCCCGCCCGCCACCCGCCTTCCCCTCGCCACCGGCCACCGGCTCCAGCGCGTAGCCGGGTGAGAGGCTGCTCTCCGCGGGCAGCAGCGGGGCAGTGCCCGCAGCTTTGCCCGTGCCACCCCCGCCTACTGGTGGCCCTGCTGGGAAGTAGTCCGGGGCAGCAGGTGGCGGGTCAGGCTCGGCCTGGCTGAGCTTGCGCTTGGCCTCGGCCGGGCTCTTCTTGTTGAAGGTGACGTTGAGGTTGGGAGCGCCCAGGCTCGCGATCATGTTTTGGCAGGCAGTGGAGAGGGCAGCCAGGCAGCTCTGCCCGAAGACATTGTCCTTGCTGGCCGCCTTGCTGAAGGAGCCCAGCGAGAGGGCACCCAGCTTGCTGGCAGCGGGCCGTGGTGGGGGTGGCGGGGGGAACTCGG